>NW_025561337.1:0-23502 GCF_020424385.1 Procambarus clarkii | reverse complement strand
GGCCTGAGCCATATTTTGGAGCCAAATTCTGGCTCTATGCATGTATTCTCAGTTCGATATTACGACTTTTTTGAACCCAACATATAAGCGGCGTTTGGTCATATTTGTTCCAAACCCTCCTGCAGTTTTCAAAATATCCCAAACATCCAAATTTCGAGGCCTGAGCCAAATTCTGGCTCTATGCACGTATTCGCAGTTTGAAATTACGACTTTTTATACCCAACATACGTCAAGTCCTGAAAGCGGCAGTGAGTCACATTCTGCACAAACTCCCCTGCAGTTTTTTAAATATGCCAAATATCCCAATTTCGAGGCCTGAGCCATATTTTGGAGCCAAATTCTGGTTCTCTGCAGGTATTCGCAGTTAGAAATTGCGATTTTTTTATACCCATCATATGCCAAGTACTGAAAGCGGCGTTTGGTCACATTTCTCCCAACTCCCCCCGCAGTTTTCAAAATATCCCAAACATCCCAGTTTCGAGGCCTGAGCCATATTTTGGAGCCAAATTCAGGCTCTCTGCACGTATTCGCAGTTTGAAATTACGACTTTTTATACCCAACATATGCTAAGTACTGAGAGCGGCAGAGAGTCACATTTTGCACAAACTCCCCTCCAGTTTTCAAAACATCCCAAATATCCCAATTTCGAGGCCAGAGCCATATTTTGGAGCAAAATTTTGGCTCTCTGCACGTATTCGCAGTTTTAAATTACGAATTTTTATACCCAACATATGCTAAATCCTAAGAGCGGCAGTGAGTCACATTTTGCACAAACTCCCCTGCAGTTTTCAAAATATCCCAAATATCCCAATTTCGAGGCCCTGAGCCATATTTTGGAGCCAAATTCTGGCTCTAGGTACGTATTTGCAGTTTGAAATAACAAATTTTTTATACCCAACATATACCAAGTACTGATACGGCGTTTGGTCACATTTGTCCCAATCCCCCCTGCAGTTTTCAAAATATCCCAAACATCCCAATTTTAAGGCCTGAGCCATATTTTGGAGCAAAATTCTGGCTCCCTTCACGTATTCACAGTTTAAAATTACGACTTATTTTACCCAACATATGCGAAGTACTTGAAGCGGCGTTTGGTCACATTTTGCACAAACTCCCTTGCAGTTTTCAAAATATCCCAAACATCCCAATATCGAGACCTGAGCCATATTTTGTAGCCAAATTCTGGCTCTCTGCACGTATTCGCAGTTTGAAATTGCGACTTTTTATATCGAACATATGCCAAGTTCTGAGAGCGGAAGTGAGTCACATTTTGCACAAACCTCCCTGCAGTTTTCAAAATATCCCAAACATCCCAATTTTGAGGCCTGAGCCATATTTTGGAGCCAAATTCTGTCTCTCTGCACGTATTCGCAGTTTCAAATTACGACTTTTTATACCCAACATATGCCAAGTCCTGAAAGCGGCAGTGAGTGACATTTTGCACAAACTACACTGCAGTTTTCGAAATATCCCAAATATCCCAATTTCGAGGCCTGAGCCATATTTTGCAGCCAAATTCTTGCTCTCTGCACGTATTCGCAGCTTGAAATTACGACTTTTTTTTTACCCAACATATGCCAAGTACTGAAAGCGGCGTTCGGTCATATTTGTCCCAAGCACCCCGTGCAGTTTCCAAAATATCCCAAACATCCCAATTTCAAGGCTTGAGTCATATTTTGAAGCCAAATTCTGGCTCTCTGCACGTATTTGCAGTTTGAAATTGTGACTTTTTTATACCCAACATATGCCAAGTACTGAAAGCGGCGTTTGGACACATTTGTCCCAATCCCCCCTGCAGTTTTCAAAATATCCCAAACATTGCAATTTCGAGGCCTGAGCCATATTTTGGAGCCAAATTCAGGCTCTCTGCACGTATTCGCAGTTTGAAATTACGACTTTTTATACCCAACATATGCAAAGTACTGAAAGCGGCATTAGGTTACATTTGTCCCAAACCTCCCTGCAGATTTCAAAATATCTCAAATATCCCAATTTCGAGGCCAGAGCCATATTTTGGAGCCAAATTCTGGCTCTCTGCACGTATTCGCAGTTTGATATTACGACTTTTTATACCCAGCATATGCGAAGTACTGGAAGCGGCAGTGAGTCACATTTTGCACAAACTCCCCTGCAGTTTTCAAAATATCCCAAACATCCCAATTTCGAGGCCTGAGGCATATTTTGGAGCCAAATTCTGGATCAAAGCACGTGTTCGCAGCTTGAAATTACGATTTTTTATACCCAACATATGCCAAGTACAGAACGCGGCGTTTGGTCACATTTGTCCCAAACCTCCCTGCAGTTTTCAAAATATCCCAAACATCCCAATTTCGAGGCCTGAGCCATATTTTGGAGATAAATTCTGGCTCTATGCATGTATTCTCAGTTCGATATTACGACTTTTTGAACCCAACATATAAGCGGCGTTTGGTCCTATTTGTATCAAACCCCCCTGCAGTTTTCAAAATATCCCAAACATCCCAATTTCGAGGCCTGAGCCAAATTTAGGCTCTCTGCACGTATTCGCAGTTTGAAATTACGACTTTTTATACCCAACATACGTCAAGTCCGGAAAGAAGCAGCGAGTCACATTCTGCACAAACTCCCCTGCAGTTTTTGAAATATGCCAAATATCCCAATTTCGAGGCCTGAGCCATATTTTGGAGCCAAATTCTGGCTCTCTGCACGTATTCGCAGTTAGAAATTGCGAATTTTTTATACCCATCATATGCCAAGTACTGCAAGCGGCGTTTGGTCACATTTGTCCCAATCCCCCCTGCAGTTTTCAAAATATGCTAAGCATCCCAATATCGAGGCCTGAGCCATATTTTGGAGCCAAATTCTGGCTCTATGCACGTATTCACAGTTTGAAATTACGAGTTTTTATACCCAACATATGCCAAGTACTGAAAGCAGGAGTTAGACATTTTGCACAAACTCCCCTCCAGTTTTCAAAATATAACAAACATCCCAATTTCGAGGCCTGAGCAATATTTTGGAGCGAAACTCTGGCTCTCTGCAAGTATTCGCAGTTTTAAATTACGACTTTTTATACCCAACATATGCCAAGTACTGAAAGAGGCGTTTGTTCACATTTGTCCCAAACCTCCCTGCAGTTTTCAAAATATCCCAAATATCCCAAATTCGAGGCCTGAGCCCTATTTTCGAGCCAAATTCTGGCTCTCTGCACGTATTCGCAGTTTGATATTACGACTTTTTATACCCAACATATGCCAAGTACTGGACGCGGCAGTGAGTTACATTTTGCACAAACTCCCCTGCAGTTTTCAAAATATCCCAATCATCCCAATTTCGAGGCCTGAGCCATATTTTGGAGCCAAATTCTGGCTCTCTGCACGTATTCGCAGTTTGAAATTACGACTTATTATACCCAACATATGCAAAGTACTGGACACGGCAGTGAGTCACATTTTGCACAAACTCCCCTCCAGTTTTCAAAATATCCCAAATATCCCAATTTCGAGGCCTGTGCCATATTTTGGATCCAAATTCTCTCTCTCTGCACGTATTCGCATTTTGAAATTACGTCTTTTTATACCCAACATATGCCAAGTACTGAAAGCGGCGTTTGGTCAGATTTGTCCCAAACCTTCCTGCACTTTTCAAAATATCCCAAATATCCCAATTTCGAGGCCTGAGCCATATTTTGGAGCCAAATTCTGGCTCTCTGCACATATTCGCAGTCTGAAATTACGACTTTTTATACCCAACATATGTCAAGTCCTGAAAGCGGCAGTGAGTCACATTTTGCACAAACTCCCCTGCAGTTTTCGAAATATGCCAAATATCCCAATTTCGAGGCCTGAGCCATATTTTGGAGCCAAATTCTCGCTCTCTGCACGTATTCGCAGTTTGAAATTACGTCTTTTTATACCCAACATATGCCAAGTACTGAAAGCGGCGTTTGGTCACATTTGTCACAAACCTCCCTGCAGTTTTCAAAATATCCCTAATATCCTATTTTCGAGGTCTGAGAATTATTTTGGAGCCAAATTCTGGCTCTCTGCATGTATTCGCAGTTTGATATTACGACATTCTATACCCAACATATGCCAAGTACTGAAAGCGGCAGTGAATCACATTTTGCACAAACTCCCCAGCAGTTTTCTAAATTTCCCAAACATCCCAATTTCGAGGCCTGTGCAATATTTTGGAGCCAAATTCTGGCTCTCTGCATGTATTCGCTGTTTGAAATTACAACTTTTTATACCCAACATATGCCAAGTACTGAAAGCGGCATTTGGTCACATTTGTCCCAAACCTCCCTGAAGTTTTCAAAATATCCCAAACATTCCAATTTCGAGGCCTGAGCCATATTTTGGAGCCAAATTCTGGCTCTTTGCACGTATTCGCTGTTTGAAATTACGACTTTTTATACCCAACATATGCCAAGTACTGAAAGCGGCACTGAGTCACATTTTGCACAAACTCCCCTGCAGTTTTCAAAATATTCAATAAATCCCAATTTCGAGGCCTGAGCCATATTTTGGATACAAATTCTGGCTCTCTGCACGTATTCGCAGTTTGAAATTACGACTTTTTATACCCAACATATGCCAAGTACTGAAATCGGCGTTTGGTCACATTTGTCCCAAACCTTCCTGCAGTTTTTTAAATATCCCAAATATCCCAATTTCGAGGCCTCAGCCATATTTTGGAGCCAAATTCTGGCTCTCTGCACGTATTCCAGTTTGATATTTCGACTTTTTATACTCCAACATATGCCAAGTACTGAAAGCGACAGTGAGTCACATTTTGCACAAACTCCCCTGCAGTTTTCGAAATATGTCAAATATCCCAATTTCGAGGCCTGAGCCCTATTTTGTAGCCAAATTCTGGCTCTCTGCACGTATTCGCAGTTTGATATTACGACTCTTTATACCCCACAAATGTCAAGTCCTGAAAGCGGAAGTGAGTCACATTTTGCACAAACTCCCCTGCAGTTTTCGAAATATTTCAAACATCCCAATTTCGAGGCCTGAGCCATATTTTGGAGCCAAATTCTGACTCTTTGCACGTATTCGCAGTTTGAAATTACGACTTTTTTATCCCCAACATATCGCAAGTACTGAAAGCGGCGTTTGGTCATATTTGTCCCAAACCTCCCTGCAGTTTTCAAAATATCCCAAACATCCCAATTTCGTGGCCTGAGCCAAATTCTGGCTCTATGCACGTATTCGCAGTTTGAAATTACGAATTTTTAAACCCAACATATGTCAAGTCCTGAAAGAGGCAGTGAGTCACACTTTGAACAAACTCCCCTGCAATTTTCGAAATATGCCAAATATCCCAATTTTGAGGCCTGAGCCATATTTTTGAGCCAAATTCTGGCTCTCTGCACGTATTCGCTGTTTGAAATTAAGTCTTTTTATACCGAACATATGCCAAGTACTTAAAGCGGCGTTTGGTCACATTTGTCCTAATCCCCCCTGCAGTTTTCAAAATATCCCAAACATCCCAATTTCGAGGCCTGAGCAATATTTTGGAGCCAAATTCTGGCTCTCTGCACGTATTCGCAGTTTGAAATTACGACTTTTTTATCCCCAACATATGCAAAGTACTGAAAGCGGCGTTTGGTCACATTTGTCCCAAACCTCCCTGCAACTTTCAAAATATCCCGAATATCCCAATATCGAGGCCTGAGCTATATTTTGGAGCCAAATTCTGGCTCTCTGCACGTATTCGCAGTTTGATATTACGACTTTTTATACCCAACATATGCCAAGTACTGAAAGCGGCAGTGAGTCACATTTTGCACAAACTCCCCTGCAGTTTTCAAAATATCCTAAACTTCCCAGTTTCGAGGCCTGAACCATATTTTGGAGCCAAATTCTGGCTCACTGCACGTATTCGATGTTTGATAATTACAACTTTTTACACCCAACATATGCCAAAAACTGAAAGCGGCATTTGGTCACATTTGTCCCAAACCTCCCTGAAGTTTTCAAAATATCCCAAACATCCCAATTTCGAGGCCTGAGCCATATTTTGGAGATAAATTCTGGCTCTATGCATGTATTCGCAGTTCGATATTACGACTTTTTGAACCCAACATATAAGCGGCGTTTGGTCATATTTGTCGCAAACCCCCCTGCAGTTTTCAAAATATCCCAAACATCCAAATTTCGAGGCCTGAGCCAAATTTTGGCTCTATGCACGTATTCACAGTTTGAAATTACGACTTTTTATACCCAACATACGTCAAGTCCGGAAAGAAGCAGCGAGTCACATTCTGCACAAACTCCCCTGCAGTTTTTGAAATATGCCAAATATCCCAATTTCGAGGCCTGAGCCATATTTTGGAGCCAAATTCTGGCTCTCTGCACGTATTCGCAGTTAGAAATTGCGAATTTTTTATACCCATCATATGCCAAGTACTGCAAGCGGCGTTTGGTCACATTTGTCCCAATCCCCCCTGCAGTTTTCAAAATATGTTAAACTTCCCAATATCGAGGCCTGAGCCATATTTTGGAGCGAAATTCTGGCTCTCTGCACGTATTCACAGTTTGGTATTACGACTTTTTATACCCAACATATGCCAAGTACTGAAAGCAGGAGTTAGACATTTTGCACAAACTCCCCTCCAGTTTTCAAAATATCCCAAACATCCCAATTTCGAGGCCTGAGCAATATTTTGGAGCGAAACTCTGGCTCTCTGCACGTATTCGCAGTTTTAAATTACGACTTTTTATACCCAACATATGCCAAGTACTGAAAGAGGCGTTTGGTCACATTTGTCCCAAACCTCCCTGCAGTTTTCAAAATATCCCAAATATCCCAAATTCGAGGCCTGAGCCCTATTTTCGAGCCAAATTCTGGCTCTCTGCACGTATTCGCAGTTTGATATTACGACTTTTTATACCCAACATATGCCAAGTACTGGACGCGGCAGTGAGTTACATTTTGCACAAACTCCCCTGCAGTTTTCAAAATATCCCAATCATCCCAATTTCGAGGCCTGAGCCATATTTTGGAGCCAAATTCTGGCTCTCTGCACGTATTCGCAGTTTGAAATTACGACTTATTATACCCAACATATGCAAAGTACTGGACACGGCAGTGAGTCACATTTTGCACAAACTCCCCTCCAGTTTTCAAAATATCCCAAATATCCCAATTTCGAGGCCTGTGCCATATTTTGGATCCAAATTCTCTCTCTCTGCACGTATTCGCATTTTGAAATTACGTCTTTTTATACCCAGCATATGCCATGTACTGAAAGCGGCGTTTGGTCAGATTTGTCCCAAACCTTCCTGCACTTTTCAAAATATCCCAAATATCCCAATTTCGAGGCCTGAGCCATATTTTGGAGCCAAATTCTGGCTCTCTGCACATATTCGCAGTCTGAAATTACGACTTTTTATACCCAACATATGTCAAGTCCTGAAAGCGGCAGAGAGTCACATTTTGCACAAACTCCCCTGCAGTTTTCGAAATATGCCAAATATCCCAATTTCGAGGCCTGAGCCATATTTTGGAGCCAAATTCTCGCTCTCTGCACGTATTCGCAGTTTGAAATTACGTCTTTTTATACCCAACATATGCCAAGTACTGAAAGCGGCGTTTGGTCACATTTGTCACAAACCTCCCTGCAGTTTTCAAAATATCCCTAATATCCTATTTCGAGGCCTGAGAATATTTTGGAGCCAAATTCTGGCTCTCTGCACGTATTCGCAGTTTGATATTACGACATTTTATACCCAACATATGCCAAGTACTGAAAGCGACAGTGAATCACATTTTGCACAAACTCCCCAGCAGTTTTCTAAATTTCCCAAACATCCCAATTTCGAGGCCTGTGCAATATTTTGGAGCCAAATTCTGGCTCTCTGCATGTATTCGCAGTTTGAAATTACAACTTTTTATACCCAACATATGCCAAGTACTGAAAGCGGCATTTGGTCACATTTGTCCCAAACCTCCCTGAAGTTTTCAAAATATCCCAAACATTCCAATTTCGAGGCCTGAGCCATATTTTGGAGCCAAATTCTGGCTCTTTGCACGTATTCGCTGTTTGAAATTACGACTTTTTATACCCAACATATGCCAAGTACTGAGGGCGGCACTGAGTCACATTTTGCACAAACTCCGCTGCAGTTTTCAAAATATTCAATAAATCCCAATTTCGAGGCCTGAGCCATATTTTGGATACAAATTCTGGCTCTTTGCACGTATTCGCAGTTTGAAATTACGACTTTTTATACCCAACATATGCCAAGTACTGAAATCGGCGTTTGGTCACATTTGTCCCAAACCTCCCTGCAGTTTTTTAAATATCCCAAATATCCCAATTTCGAGGCCTCAGCCATATTTTGGAGCCAAATTCTGGCTCTCTGCACGTATTCCCAGTTTGATATTTCGACTTTTTATACTCAACATATGCCAAGTACTGAAAGCGACAGTGAGTCACATTTTGCACAAACTCCCCTGCAGTTTTCGAAATATGTCAAATATCCCAATTTCGAGGCCTGAGCCATATTTTAGAGCCAAATTCTGGCTCTCTGCACATATTCTCAGTCTGAAGTTGCGACTTTTTTATACTCAACATATGCCAAGTACTGAAAGCGGCGTTTGGTCACATTTGTCCCAAACCTCCCTGCAGTTTTCAAAATATCCCAAATATCCCAATTTCATGGCCTGAGCCCTATTTTGTATCCAAATTCTGGCTCTCTGCACGTATTCGCAGTTTGATATTACGACTCTTTATACCCCACAAATGTCAAGTCCTGAAAGCGGAAGTGAGTCACATTTTGCACAAACTACCCTGCAGTTTTCGAAATATTTCAAACATCCCAATTTCGAGGCCTGAGCCATATTTTGGAGCCAAATTCTGACTCTTTGCACGTATTCGCAGATTGAAATTACGACTTTTTTATCCCCAACATATCGCAAGTACTGAAAGCGGCGTTTGGTCATATTTGTCCCAAACCCCCCTGCAGTTTTCAAAATATCCCAAACATCCCAATTTCGTGGCCTGAGCCAAATTCTGGCTCTATGCACGTATTCGCAGTTTGAAATTACGAATTTTTAAACCCAACATATGTCAAGTCCTGAAAGAGGCAGTGAGTCACACTTTGAACAAACTCCCCTGCAATTTTCGAAATATGCCAAATATCCCAATTTCGAGGCCTGAGCCATATTTTGGAGCCAAATTCTGGCTCTCTGCACGTATTCGCTGTTTGAAATTAAGTCTTTTTATACCGAACATATGCCAAGTACTTAAAGCGGCGTTTGGTCACATTTGTCCTAATCCCCCCTGCAGTTTTCAAAAAATCCCAAACATCCCAATTTCGAGGCCTGAGCAATATTTTGGAGCCAAATTCTGGCTCTCTGCACGTATTTGCAGTTTGAAATTACGACTTTTTTATCCCCAACATATGCAAAGTACTGAAAGCGGCGTTTGGTCACATTTGTCCCAAACCTCCCTGCAGTTTTCAAAATATCCCGAATATCCCAATATCGAGGCCTGAGCTATATTTTGGAGCCAAATTCTGGCTCTCTGCACGTATTCGCAGTTTGATATTACGACTTTTTATACCCAACATATGCCAAGTACTGAAAGCGGCAGTGAGTCACATTTTGCACAAACTCCCCTGCAGTTTTCAAAATATCCTAAACTTCCCAGTTTCGAGGCCTGAACCATATTTTGGAGCCAAATTCTGGCTCACTGCACGTATTCGATGTTTGATAATTACAACTTTTTACACCCAACATATGCCAAAAACTGAAAGCGGCATTTGGTCACATTTGTCCCAAACCTCCCTGAAGTTTTCAAAATATCCCAAACATCCCAATTTCGAGGCCTGAGCCATATTTTGGAGCAAAATTCTGGCTCTTTGCACGTATTCGCTGTTTGAAATTACGACTTTTTATACCCAACATATGCCAAGTACTGAGAGCGGCAGAGTCACATTTTGCAAAAACTCCCCTGCAGTTTTCAAAATATTCAAAATATCCCAATTTCGTGGCCTGAGTCATATTTTGGATCCAAATTCTGGCTCTCTGCACGTATTCGCCGTTTGAAATTATGACTTTTTATACCCAACATATGCCAAGTACTGAAAGCGGCATTTGGTCACATTTATCCCAAACCTCCCTGCAGATTTTAAAATATCCCAAATATCCCAATTTCGAGGCCTGAGCCAAATTTTGAAGTCAAATTCTGGCTCTCTGCACGTATTCCCAGTTTGATATTTCGACTTTTTATACCCAACATATGCCAAGTACTGAAAGCGGAAGTGAGTCACATTTTGCACAAACTCCCCTGCTGTTTTCAAAATATCCCAAACATCCCAATTTCGAGGCCTGAGCCATATTTTGGAGCCAAATTCTGGCTCTCTGCACGTATTCGCAGTTTGAAATTACGACTTTTTATACGGAACATATGGCAAGTACTGAAAGCGGCGTTTGGTCATATTTGTCCCAAACCCCCCTGCAGTTTTCAAAATATCCCAAACATCCCAATTTCTTGGCCTGAGCCAAGAAATTGTACAACATATGCCAAGTACTGAAAACGGCAGTGAGTCACATTTGGCACAAACTCCCCTGCAATTTTCAAAAAATCCCAAACTTTCCAATTTCGAGGCCTGATCCATTTTTTGGAGCCAAATTCTGGCTCTGCATGTATTCGCTGTTTGAAATTACAACTTTTTATACCCAACGTATGCATACGTTGGGTATAAAAAGTTTGGGGAGTTTGTGCAAAATGTGACTCACTTCCGCTTTCAGTACTTGGCATATGTTTGTGGACTATAAAGAGTCGTAATATCAAACTGCGAATACGTGCAGAGAGCAATAATTTGACTCCAAAATATGGCTCTGGCCTCGAAATTGGGATATTTGGGATATTTTGAAAACTGCTGGGAGGTTTGGGACAAATGTGACCAAACGCCGCTTTCAGTACTTGGCATATGTTGGGTATAAAAAAGTCGCAATTTCAAACTGCGAATACGTGCAGAGAGCCAGAATTTGGCTCCAAAATATGGCTCAGGCCTCGAAATTGGGATATTTGGGATATTTCAAAAACTGCAGGGGAGTTTGTGCAAAATGTGACTCACTGCCGCTTTCAGGACTTGGCATATGTTGGGTATAAAAAGTCGTAATATCAAACTGCGAATACGTGCAGAGAGCCTGAATTTGGCTCCAAAATATGGCTCAGGCCTCGAAATTGGGATATTTGGGATATTTTGAAAACTGCAGGGAGGTTTGGGACAAATGTGACCAAACGCCGCTTTCAGTACTTGGCATATGTTGGGTATAAAAAGTCGTAATTTCAAACTGCGAATACGTGCAGAGAGCCAGAATTTGGCTCCAAAATATGGCTCAGGCCTCGAAATTGGGATGTTTGGGATATTTAGAAAAATGCAGGGGAGTTTGTGCAAAATTTGACTCACTGCCGCTTTCAGGACTTGGCATATGTTGGGTATAAAAAAGTCGTAATATCAAACTGCGAATACGTGCAGAGAGCCAGAATTTGGCTCCAAAATATGGCTCAGGCCTCGAAATTGGGATATTTGGGATATTTTGAAAACTGCAGGGAGGTTTGTGACAAATGTGACCAAACGCCGCTTTCAGTACTTGGCATATGTTGGGTATAAAAAGTCGTAATTTCAAACTGCGAATACGTGCAGAGAGCCAGAATTTGGCTCCAAAATATGGCTCAGGCCTCGAAATTGGGATATTTGGGATATTTTGAAAACTGCAGGGGAGTTTGTGCAAAATGTGACTCACTGCCGCTTTCAGTACTTGGCATATGTTGGGTATAAAAAGTCGTAATTTCAAACTGCGAATACGTGCAGAGAGCCAGAATTTGGCTCCAAAATATGGCTCAGGCCTCGAAATTGGGATGTTTGGGATATTTTGAAAACTGCAGGGGAGTTTGGGACAAATGTGACCAAACGCCGCTTTCAGTACTTGGCATATGTTGGGTATAAAAAGTCGTAATTTCAAACTGCGAATACGTGCAGAGAGCCAGAATTTGGCTCCAAAATATGGCTCAGGCCTCGAAATTGGGATATTTGGGATATTTTGAAAACTGCAGGGGAGTTTGTGCAAAATGTGACTCACTGCCGCTTTCAGTACTTGGCATATGTTGGGTATAAAAAGTCGTAATTTCAAACTGCGAATACGTGCAGAGAGCCAGAATTTGGCTCCAAAATATGGCTCAGGCCTCGAAATTGGGATATTTGGGATATTTTGAAAACTGCAGGGAGGTTTGGGACAAATGTGACCAAACGCCGCTTTCAGTACTTGGCATATGTTGGGTATAAAAAGTCGTAATTTCAAACTGCGAATACGTGCAGAGAGCCAGAATTTGGCTCCAAAATATGGCTCAGGCCTCGAAATTGGGATGTTTGGGATATTTTGAAAACTGCAGGGGAGTTTGTGCAAAATGTGACTAACTCCCGCTTTCAGTACTTGGCATATGTTGGGTATAAAAAGTCGTAATTTCAAACTGCGAATACATGTAGAGAGCCAGAATTTGGCTCCAAAATATGGCTCAGGCCTCGAAATTGGGATGTTTGGGATATTTTGAAAACTGGAGGGGGGTTTGGGACAAATGTGACAAAACGCCGCTTTCAGTACTTGGCATATGTTGGGTATAAAAAATTCGTAATATCAAACTGCGAATACGTGCAGAGAGCCAGAATTTGGCTCCAAAATATGGCTCAGGCCTCGAAATTGGGATATTTGGGATATTTTGAAAACTGCAGGGGAGTTTGTGCAGAATGTTACTCACTGCCGCTTTCAGTACTTGGCATATGTTGGGTATAAAAAGTCGTAATTTCAAACTGCGAATACGTGCAGAGAGCCAGAATTTGGCTCCAAAATATGGCTCAGGCCTCGAATTTGGATGTTTGGGATATTTTGAAAACTGCAGGGGGGTTTGGGACAAATATGACCAAACGCCGCTTTCAGTACTTGTATGTTGGGTATAAAAAAGTCGTAATATCAAACTGCGAATACGTGCAGAGAGCCAGAATTTGGCTTCAAAATATGGCACAGTTCTCGAAATTTGGATGTTTGGGATATTTTGAAAATTGTAGGGAGGTTTGGGACAAATGTGACCAAACGCCGCTTTCAGTACTTGGCATATGTTGGGTATAAAAATCGTAATTTCAAACTGCGAATACGTGCAGAGAGCCAGAATTTGGCTCCAAAATATGGCTCAGGCCTCGAAATTGGGATGTTTGGGGTATTTTGAAAACTGCAGGGGAGTTTGTGCAAAATGTGACTCACTGCCGCTTTCAGTACTTGGCATATGTTGGGTATAAAAAGTCGTAATTTCAAACTGCGAATACGTGCAAAGAGCCAGAATTTGGCTCCAAAATATGGCTCAGGCCTCGAAATTGGATGTATGGGATATTTTGAAAACTGCAGGGAGGTTTGGGACAAATGTGACCAAATGCCGCTTTCAGTACTTGGCATATGTTGGGTATAAAAAAGTCGTAATTTCAAACTGCGAATACGTGCAGAGAGCCAGAATTTGGCTCCAAAATATGTCTCAGGCCTCGAAATTGGGATGTTTGGGATATTTTGAAAACTGCAGGGAAGTTTGTGCAAAATGTGACTCACGCCGCTTTCAGTACTTGGCATATGTTGGGTATAAAAAGTCGTAATTTCAAACTGCGAATACGTGCAGAGAGCCAGAATTTGGCTCCAAAATATGGCTCAGGCCTCGAAATTGGAATGTTTGGGATATTTTGAAAACTGCAGGGGGGGTTTGGGACAAATGTGACCAAACGCCACTTTCCGTACTTAGCATATGTTGGGTATGAAAAGTCGTAATTTCAAATTGCGAATACGTGCAGAGAGCCAGAATTTGGCTCCAAAATATGGCTCCGGCCTCAAAATTGGGATGTTTGGGATATTTTGAAAACTGCAGGGGAGTTTGTGCAAAATGTGACTCACTGCCGCTTTCAGTACTTGGCATATGTTGGGTACAAAAAGTCGTAATTTCAAACTGCGAATAGGTGCAGAGAGCCAGAATTTGGCTCCAAAATATGGCTCATGCCTCGAAATTAGGATGTTTGGGATATTTTGAAAATTGCAGGGGGGATTGGGACAAATGTGACCAAACGCCGCTTTCAGTACTTGGCATATGTTGGGTATAAAAAAGTCGTAATTTCACACTGCGAATACGTGCAGAGAGCCAGAATTTGGCTCCAAAATATGGCTCAGGCCTCGAAATTGGGATATTTGGGATATTTTGAAAACTGCAGGGGAGTTTGTGCAAAATGTGACTCACTGCCGCTTTCAGTACTTGGCATATGTTGGGTATAAAAAGTCGTAATTTCAAACTGCGAATACGTGCAGAGAGCCAGAATTTGGCTCCAAAATATGGCTCAGGCCTCGAAATTGGTTTGTTTGGGATATTTTGAAAACTGCAGGGGGGTTTGGGACAAATGTGACCAAACGCCGTTTACAGTACTTGGCATATGTTGGGTATGAAAAGTCGTAATTTCAAACTGCGAATACGTGCAGAGAGCCTGAATTTGGCTCCAAAATATGGCTTAGGCCTCGAAATTGGGATGTTTGGGATATTTTGAAAACTGCAGGGAGGTTTGGGACAAATGTGACCAAACGCCGCTTTCAGTACTTGGCATATGTTGGGTATCAAAAGTCGTAATTTCAAACTGCGAATACGTGCAGAGAGTCAGAATTTGGCTCCAAAATATGGCTCAGGCCTTGAAATTGGGATGTTTGGGATATTTTGAAAACTGCATGGAGGTTTGGGACAAATGTGACCAAACGCCGCTTTCAGTACTTGGCATATGTTGGGTATAAAAAGTCGTAATATCAAACTGCGAATACTTGCAGAGAGCCAGAATTTGGCTCCAAAATATGGCTCAGGCCTCGAAATTGGGATGTTTGGGATATTTTGTAAACTGCAGGGAGGTTTGGGACAAATGTGACCAAACGCCGCTTTCAGTACTTGGCATATGTTGGGTATAAAAATTCGTAATTTCAAACTGCGAATATGTGCAGAGAGCCAAAATTTAGCTCCAAAACATGGCTCAGGCCTCGAAATTTTGATATTTGGGATATTTTGAAAATTGCAGGGGAGTTTGTGCAAAATGTGACTCTCTGCCGCTTTCAGTACTTGGCATATGTTGGGTATAAAAAGTCGTAATTTCAAACTGCGAATACGTGCAGAGAGCCAAAATTTGGCTCCAAAATATGTCTCAGGCCTCGAAATTGGAATGTTTAAGATATTTTGAAAACTGCAGGGGGGTTTGGGACAAATGTGACCAAACGCCGCTTTCAGTACTTGGCATATGTTGGGTATAAAAAGTCGTAATTTCAAACTGCGAATACGTGCAGAGAGCCAGAATTTGGCTCCAAAATATGGCTCAGGCCTCGAAATTGGGATGTTTGGAATATTTTGAAAACTGCAGGGGAGTTTGTTCAAAATGTGACTCACTGCCGCTTTCAGTACTTGGCATATGTTGGGTATAAAAAGTCGTAATATCAAACTGCGAATACGTGCAGAGAGCCTGAATTTGGCTCCAAAATATGGCTCAGGCCTCGATATTGAGATGTTTCTGATATTTTGAAAACTGCAGGGAGGTTTGGACAAATGTGACCAAACGCCGCTTTCAGTACTTCGCATATGTTGGGTATAAAAAGTCGTAATTTCAAACTGCGAATACGTGCAGAGAGCCAGAATTTGGCTCCAAAATATGGCTCAGGCCTCGAAATTGGGATGTTTGGGATATTTTGAAAACTGCAGGGGAGTTTGTGCAAAATGTGACTCACTGCCGCTTTCAGTACTTGGCATATGTTGGGTATAAAAAATCGTAATATCAAACTGCGAATACGTGCAGAGAGCCAGAATTTGGCTCCAAAATATGGCTCAGGCCTCGAAATTGGGATGTTTGGGATATTTTGAAAACTGCAGGGAGGTTTGGGACAAATGTGACCAAACGCCGCTTTCAGTACTTGGCATATGTTGGGTATAAAAAGTCGTAATTTCAAACTGCGAATACGTGCAGAGAGCCTGAATTTGGCTCCAAAATTGGCTCAGGCCTCGAAATTGGGATGTTTGGGATATTTTGAAAACTGCAGGGGAGTTTGATACAAACAGGACCAAACGCCGCTTTCAGTACTTGGCATATATTGGGTATGAAAAGTCGTAATTTCAAACTGCGAATACGTGCAGAGAGCCAGAATTTGGCTCCAAAATATGGCTCAGGCCTCGAAATTGGGATGTTTGGGATATTTTGAAAACTGCAGGGGAGTTTGGGACAAATATGACCAAACGCCGCTTTCAGTACTTTGCATATGTTGTTTATAAAAAAGTCGTAATTTCAAACTGCGAATACGTGCAGAGAGCCAGAATTTGGCTCCAAAATATGGCTCAGGCCTCGAAATTGGGATGTTTGGGATATTTTGAAAACTGCAGGGGAGTTTGTGCAAAATGTGACTCACTGCCGCTTTCAGTACTAGGCATATGTTGGGTATAAAAAATCATAATATCAAACTGCGAATACGTGCAGAGAGCCAGAATTTGGCTCCAATATATGGCTCAGGCCTCGAAATTGGGATGTTTGGAATATTTTCAAAACTGCAGTGAGGTTTGGGACAAATGTGACCAAACGCCACTTTCAGTACTTCGCATATGTTGGGTATAAAAAGTCGTAATTTCAAACTGCGAATACGTGCAGAGAGCCCGAATTTGGCTCAGGCCTCGAAATTGGGATGTTTGTGATATTTTGAAAACTACAGGGGTGTTTGATACAAATAGGACCAAACGCCGCTTTCAGTACTTGGCATATGTTCCGTTTAAAAAGTCATAATTTCAAACTGCGAATACGTGCAGAGAGCTAGAATTTGGCTCTAAAATATGACTCAGGCCTCGAAATTGGGAAGTTTGGGATATTTTGAAAATTGCAGGGGAGTTTTGGACAAATATGACCAAACGCCGCTTTCAGTACTTTGCATATGTTGGGTATAAAAAGTCGTAATTTCAAACTGCGAATACGTGCAGAGAGCCAGAATTTGGCTCCAAAATATGGCTCGGCCTTCGAAATTGGGATGTTTGGGATATTTTGAAAACTGCAGGGAGGTTTGGGACAAATGTGACCAAATGCCGCTTTCAGTACTTCGCATATGTTGGGAATAAAAAAGTCGTAATTTCAAACAGCGAATACATGCAGAGAGCCAAAATTTGGCTTCAAAATATGTCTCAGGCCTCGAAATTGGGATGTTTGGGATATTTTGAAAACTGCAGGGAAGTTTGTGCAAAATGTGACTCACTTCCGCTTGCAGTACTTGGCATATGTTTGGTATAAAAAGTCGTAATATCAAACTGCGAATACGTGCAGCAAGCCAGAATTTGGCTTCAAAATATGGCTCAGGCCTCGAAATTGGGATGTTTGGGATATTTTGTAAACTGCAGGGAGGTATGGGACAAAAGTGACCAAACGCCGCTTTCAGTACTTGGCATATGTTGGGTATAAAAAGTCGTAATTTCAAACTGCGAATACGTGCAGAGAGCCAGAATTTGGCTCCAAAATATGGCTCAGGCCTCGAAATTGGAATGTTTGGGATATTTTGAAAACTGCAGGGGGGGGGTTTGGGACAAATGTGACCAAACGCCACTTTCAGTACTTAGCATATGTTGGGTATGAAAAGTCGTAATTTCAAATTGCGAATACGTGCAGAGAGCCAGAATTTGGCTCCAAAATATGGCTCAGGCCTCGAAATTAGGATGTTTGGGATATTTTGAAAATTGCAGGGGGGATTGGGACAAATGTGACCAAACACCGCGTTCAGTACTTGGCATATGTTGGGTATAAAAAAGTCGTAATTTCACACTGCGAATACGTACAGAGAGCCAGAATTTGGCTCCAAAATATGGCTCAGGCCTCGAAATTGGGATATTTGGGATATTTCGAAAACTGCAGGGGAGTTTGTGCAAAATGTGACTCACTGCCGCTTTCAGTACTTGGCATATGTTGGGTATAAAAAGTCGTAATTTCAAACTGCGAATACGTGCAGAGAGCCAGAATTTGGCTCCAAAATATGGCTCAGGCCTCGAAATTGGGATGTTTGGGATATTTTGAAAACTGCAGGGGGGTTTGGGACAAATGTGACCAAACGCCGTTTACAGTACTTGGCATATGTTGGGTATGAAAAGTCGTAATTTCAAACTGCGAATACGAGCAGAGAGCCTGAATTTGGCTCCAAAATATGGCTCAGGCCTCGAAATTGGGATGTTTGGGATATTTTGAAAACTGCAGGGAGGTTTGGGACAAATGTGACCAAACGCCGCTTTCAGTACTTGGCATATGTTGGGTATGAAAAGTCGTAATTTCAAACTGCGAATACGTGCAGAGAGCCAGAATTTGGCTCCAAAATATGGCTCAGGCCTCGAAATTGGGATGTTTGGGATATTTTGAAAACTGCAGTGGAGTTTGTGCAAAATGTGACTCACTGCCGCTTTCAGTACTTGGCATATGTTGGGTATAAAAAGTCGTAATATCAAACTGCGAATACTTGCAGAGAGCCAGAATTTGGCTCCAAAATATGGCTCAGGCCTCGAAATTGGGATGTTTGGGATATTTTGAAAACTGCAGGGAGGTTTGGGACAAATGTGACCAAACGCCGCTTTCAGTACTTGGCATATGTTGGGTATAAAAATTCGTAATTTCAAACTGCGAATATGTGCAGAGAGCCAAAATTTAGCTCCAAAACATGGCTCAGGCCTCGAAATTTTGATATTTGGGATATTTTGAAAATTGCAGGGGAGTTTGTGCAAAATGTGACTCTCTGCCGCTTTCAGTACTTGGCATATGTTGGGTATAAAAAGTCGTAATTTCAAACTGCGAATACGTGCAGAGAGCCAAAATTTGGCTCCAAAATATGGCTCAGGCCTCGAAATTGGAATGTTTGGGATATTTTGAAAACTGCAGGGGGGTTTGGGACAAATGTGACCAAACGCCGCTTTCAGTACTTGGCATATGTTGGGTATGAAAAGTCGTAATTTCAAACTGCGAATACGTGCAGAGAGCCAGAATTTGGCTCCAAAATATGGCTCAGGCCTCGAAATTGGGATGTTTGGGATATTTTGAAAACTGCAGTGGAGTTTGTTCAAAATGTGACTCACTGCCGCTTTCAGTACTTGGCATATGTTGTGTATAAAAAGTCGTAATATCAAACTGCGAATACGTGCAGAGAGCCTGAATTTGGCTCCAAAATATGGCTCAGGCCTCGATATTGAGATGTTTCTGATATTTTGAAAACTGCAGGGAGGTTTGGACAAATGTGACCAAACGCCGCTTTCAGTACTTCGCATATGTTGGGTATAAAAAGTCATAATTTCAAACTGCGAATACGTGCAGAGAGCCAGAATTTGGCTCCAAAATATGGCTCAGGCCTCGAAATTGGGATGTTTGGGATATTTTGAAAACTGCAGGGGAGTTTGTGCAAAATGTGACTCACTGCCGCTTTCAGTACTAGGCATATGTTGGGTATAAAAAATCGTAATATCAAACTGCGAATACGTGCAGAGAGCCAGAATTTGGCTCCAATATATGGCTCAGGCCTCGAAATTGGGATGTTTGAGATATTTTCAAAACTGCAGTGAGGTTTGGGACAAATGTGACCAAACGCCGCTTTCAGTACTTCGCATATGTTGAGTATAAAAAGTCGTAATTTCAAACTGCGAATACGTGCAGAGAGCCTGAATTTGGCTCAGGCCTCGAAATTGGGATGTTTGTGATATTTTGAAAACTGCAGGGGAGTTTGTGCAAAATGTGACTCACTGCCGCTTTCAGTACTTGGCATATGTTGGGTATAAAAAGTCGTAATATCAAACTGCGAATACTTGCAGAGAGCCAGAATTTGGCTCCAAAATATGGCTCAGGCCTCGAAATTGGGATGTTTGGGATATTTTGAAAACTGCAGGGGGGTTTGGGACAAATGTGACCAAACGCCGCTTTCAGTACTTGGCATATGTTGGGTATGAAAAGTCGTAATTTCAAACTGCGAATACGTGCAGAGAGCCAGAATTTGGCTCCAAAATATGGCTCAGGCCTCGAAATTGGGATGTTTGGGATATTTTGAAAACTGCAGGGGAGTTTGTGCAAAATGTGACTCACTGCCGCTTTCAGTACTTGGCATATGTTGGGTATAAAAAAAGTCGTAATTTCAAACTGCGAATACGTGCAGAGAGCCAGAACTTGGCTCCAAAATATGGCTCAGGCCTCGAAATTGGGATGTTTGGGATATTTTGAAAACTGCAGGGAGGTTTGTGACAAATGTGACCAAACGCCGCTTTCAGTACTTCGCATATGTTGGGTATAAAAAGTCGTAATTTCAAACTGCGAATACGTGCAGAGAGCCAGAATTTGGCTCCAAAATATGGCTCAGGCCTCGAAATTGGGATATTTGGGATATTTTGAAAACTGCAGGGGAGTTTGTGCAAAATGTGACTCTCTGCCGCTTTCAGTACTTGGCATATGTTGGGTATAAAAAGTCGTAATTTCAAACTGCGAATACGTGCAGAGAGCCAGAATTTGGCTCCAAAATATGTCTCAGGCCTCGAAATTGGAATGTTTGGATATTTTAAAAACTGCAGGGGGGATTGGGACAAATGTGACCAAACGCCGCTTTCAGTACTTGGCATATGTTGGGTATGAAAAGTCGTAATTTCAAACTGCGAATACGTGCAGAGAGCCAGAATTTGGCTCCAAAATATGGCTCAGGCCTCGAAATTGGGATGTTTGGGATATTTTGAAAACTGCAGGGGAGTTTGTGCAAAATGTGACTCACTGCCGCTTTCATTACTTGGCATATGTTGGGTATAAAAATTCGTAATATCAAACTGCGAATACGTGCAGAGAGCCAGAATTTGGCTCCAAAATATGGCTCAGGCCTCGAAATTGGGATGTTTGGAATATTTTGAAAACTGCAGTGAGGTTTGGGACAAATGTGACCAAACGCCGCTTTCAGTACTTCGCATATGTTGGGTATAAAAAGTCGTAATTTCAAACTGCGAATACGTGCAGAGAGCCCGAATTTGGCTCAGGCCTCGAAATTGGGATGTTTGTGATATTTTGAAAACTGCAGGGGTGTTTGATACAAACAGGACCAAACGCCGCTTTCAGTACTTGGCATATGTTGAGTTTAAAAAGTCATAATTTCAAACTGCGAATACGTGCAGAGAGCTAGAATTTGGCTCTAAAATATGACTCAGGCCTCGAAATTGGGAAGTTTGGGATATTTTGAAAATTGCAGGGGAGTTTGGGACAAATATGACCAAACGCCGCTTTCAGTACTTTGCATATGTTGGGTATAAAAAGTCGTAATTTCAAACTTCTAATACGTGCAGAGAGCCTGAATTTTGGTTCCAAAATATGGCTCAGGCCTCGAAATTGGGATGTTTGGGATATTTTGAAAACTGCAGGGAGGTTTGGGACAAATGTAACCAAATGCCGCTTTCAGTAATTCGCATATGTTGGGAATAAAAAAGTCGTAATTTCAAACAGCGAATACATGCAGAGAGCCAAAATTTGGCTTCAAAATATGTCTCAGGCCTCGAAATTGGGATGTTTGGGATATTTTGAAAACTGCAGGGAAGTTTGTGCAAAATGTGACTCACATCCGCTTGCAGTACTTGGCATATGTTTGGTATAAAAAGTCGTAATATCAAACTTCGAATACGTGCAGCAAGCCAGAATTTGGCTCCAAAATATGGCTCAGGCCTCGAAATTGGAATGTTTGGGATATTTTGAAAACTGCAGGGGGGGTTTGGGACAAATGTGACCAAACGCCACTTTCCGTACTTAGCATATGTTGGGTATGAAAAGTCGTAATTTCAAATTGCGAATACGTGCAGAGAGCCAGAATTTGGCTCCAAAATATGGCTCCGGCCTCAAAATTGGGATGTTTGGGATATTTTGAAAACTGCAGGGGAGTTTGTGCAAAATGTGACTCACTGCCGCTTTCAGAACTTGGCACATGTTTGTCGGAAAATCATAAAAACATCTTATATAAATTAACTTAATTATCAATATTAAAGTAGAGTAAATGTGACCCTTCTATCACTTTCTGAAATCTGGACAAAGTAGGCCAGGCGTGAGGGAGGAAGGGGGCAGCCATTGTTGTGTCACCTCCGAGACGTGTGGAGCAAATTCGGCTCCTATCATTCTGGACAATGTCGGCCAGTAACGTCAATAGTATGGAGTGTTAAACAGCCATTGTGTATACGAGACCAGAGGCACACGAAAGCAAATACGGCTCCTGTTAAATTTACTTGGACGTAGTGTTATGGAAACCAAAGGTACCATCTCCAACACGATGTCTACAATTCAAGTTAAGTCTATCCGAAACCCGTTTATCATTCATTTATGGCCATTAATGTCAGGATATAGGGTGACCCGGTTAGATCACGTGGAAGCCTCAAACTAAAGGTAATTAAGCCAGGTCTTCAATGTTCCAAGTACTGTTTTCTCTGATATACTTGTCATATATAGGTATCTGGCTTCACAGCTAGCGCACTTTTGACAGGTCAAGACGAGGATGCAAGATTTGTGCACCAGTTACTGGGTGATATGGAAGCTACCTCAAAGAGGATAATTTGGTGTCTACACCCTAGTTATACCTGGTGGACTAACCTGCTGTACTATAAGATAAGGAACCTCATCAATGTATGTAGCTATTACTGTAGTTTGATTGGCTGCATATATATTAATTTAATAAACCCCCCCTAATGTGTAGAGGATCGATTTGTGAGATTAAGAGATTATAGCAGAAATACAGTCCACTTAACATTATACAAATTGCTATCGAAGTATATAAATTAACGTAAATATAAATTCATATAAATTAAATAAATATAAATCTCACAGGTCGGTTACCACATTATTTTGGTCCTTCGAAACCGAATTATTTGGACCTTCGGAACCGGAATATTCGGTCCTATGAACCCACATTTGGTCATCTTAGTACCGGATGAACCAGTTAACCAGTGGATTCATTAAATATACTAGTGCAGTGTTATTTAAACAAAGCCAGCAGTCAAGACGGCAGCGTAGCCTCGAGGGAGCTCAAGAGCCTCCCTCAGCCCTGTTCAGCTTCGTCAGCGGTTTCATGCACACCCACAGATATTTGGTGGCGTGTTATTTCGTGAAATGACAGCGCTAATATAGAATCCAGCCAAATTAGTGACTGTGTCTTCGCGAGATTGTTCACGGATTTCGTGGTGTTACATTTCGCGAGAGATTATCTACGAATTTTGTGGACTTTATTTCGCGAGGTCACTAATAATATTTAATACTTCTAGATAATATTAGAAGTTTCATAGAGGCTAATTAAGAGGCTATTATCAATAATTGTGTATATTATTTCTCCAAAATAGAGAATTATTTAATATATATTGCACTAGTGATCACAGTATAATATTTACTAATTGCCAACCCACAACAGGGTAGGATTTAACCATTGACTAGTTGAACTATTATCGTTCATCCTAGT
>NW_025561336.1:0-14977 GCF_020424385.1 Procambarus clarkii | reverse complement strand
TAAATGCTCTTTAAGAAACAATAATAGTCTTACGTCTGGCAGGGAAGATACAAACAATTGCCATTCGAGATGCACAACTGTACTACCAGAAAGTTTAATAGCTCAATTTTGACCTCTGGTTTCCACTGGAGAACCCAGGGTCGTAACAGGTAGCTTTATCATTTCATAAGAAAAAAAATAGAGAAAATATATTAATTAAGGAAAACTTTGCTTATTAGGCAAATCGGGCCTTGCATAGTAGGTTGAGAAGTGCATTCTGGCTACTAGGTCTATATATATATATATATATATATATATATATATATATATATATATATGCGAACAAGCCTGAATGGTCCCCAGGACATATGCAACTGAAAACTCACACCCCAGAAGTGACTCGAACCCATACTCCCAGAAGCAACGCAACTGGTATGTACAAGACGCCTTAATCCACTTGACCATCATGACCGGACATAATGAGGTGATAGCCGAGGCTATATGAACCACCCCACCGCCGGCACTGGATAGTTATCTTGGGCATAGCATTTTACCAAATCACCTCATTCTTTGGGCACACGTGAGGAACACAAATGCGACAAGCCTGAATGGTCCCCAGACATATGCAACTGAAAACTCACACCCCAGAAGTGACTCGAACCCATACTCCCAGAACGCAACGCAACTGGTAATGATGTACAGGCTATATGACGCCTTAATCCACTTGACCAGGAACACAAATCAACAAGCCTGACCCCAGGACATAATGAAAACTCACACCCCAGAAGTGACTGATAGCCGCAGGTATGTACTATATGAATCCACCCATAATGAGGTGATAGCCGACTATATGAACGCCGGCACTCGGATAGTTATCTTGGGCATAGCATTTTACCAAATCACCTCATTCTTTGGGGCACACGTGAGGAACACAAATGCGAACAAGCCTGAATGGTCCCCAGGACATATGCAACTGAAAACTCACACCCCAGAAGTGACTCGAACCCATACTCCCAGAAGCAACGCAACTGGTATGTACAAGACGCCTTAATCCACTTGACCATCACGACCGGACATAATGAGGTGATAGCCGAGGCTATATGAACCACCCCACCGCCGGCACTCGGATAGTTATCTTGGGCATAGCATTTTACCAAATCACCTCATTCTTTGGGGCACACGTGAGGAACACAAATGCGAACAAGCCTGAATGGTCCCCAGGACATATGCAACTGAAAACTCACACCCCAGAAGTGACTCGAACCCATACTCCCAGAAGCAACGCAACTGGTATGTACAAGACGCCTTAATCCACTTGACCATCACGACCGGACATAATGAGGTGATAGCCGAGGCTATATGAACCACCCCACCGCCGGCACTCGGATAGTTATCTTGGGCATAGCATTTTACCAAATCACCTCATTCTTTGGGGCACACGTGAGGAACACAAATGCGAACAAGCCTGAATGGTCCCCAGGACATATGCAACTGAAAACTCACACCCCAGAAGTGACTCGAACCCATACTCCCAGAAGCAACGCAACTGGTATGTACAAGACGCCTTAATCCACTTGACCATCACGACCGGACATCGAGTCACTTCTGGGGTGTGAGTTTTCATATATATATATATATATATATATATATATATATATATATATATATATATATATATATATATATATATATATATATATATATGTCATACCTAGTAGCCAGAACGCACTTCTCAGCCTACTATGCAAGGCCCGATTTGCCTAATAAGCCAAGTTTTCCTGAATTAATATATTTTCTATAATTTTTTTCTCATGAAATGATAAAGCTACCCATTTCATTATGTATGAGGTAAATTTTTGTTTATTGGTGTTAAAATTAACGTAGATATATGACCGAACCTAACCAACCCTACCTAACCTAACCTAACCTATCTCTATAGGTTAGGTTAGGTTAGGTAGCCAAAAAAGTTAGGTTAGGTTAGGTTAGGTAGGTTAGGTAGTCGAAGAACAATTATTTCATGAAAACTTGGCTTATTAGGCAAATCGGGCCTTGCATAGTAGGCCGAGAAGTGCGTTCTGGCTACTAGGTACGACATATATATATATATATATATATATATATATATATATATATATATATATATATATATATATATATATATATATATATATATATATATATATATATATATATATATATATATATATATATATATATATATATATATATATATATATATATGTCGTACCTAGTAGCCAGAACTCACTTCTCAGCCTACTATGCAAGGCCCGATTTGCCTAATAAGCTAAGTTTTACTGAATTAATATATTTTCTCTAATTTTTTTCTTATGAAATGATAAAGCTACCCATTTCATTATGTATGAGGTCAATTTTTTTTATTGGAGTTAAAGTTAACGTAGATATATGACCGAACCTAACCAACCCTACCTAACCTAACCTAACCTATCTTTATAGGTTAGGTTAGGAGTTAGGAGTTTATAGGTTAGGTTAGGAGTTTATAGGTTAGGTTAGGAGTATAGGTTAGGTTAGAGTTAGGAGTAGGTAAGTGAGTTCTGGCTACAAGGTACGACATATATATATATATATATATATATATATATATATATATATATATATATATATATATATATATATATATATATATATATATATATATTTATATATATATATATATGTCGTACCTAATAGCCAGAACGCACTTCTCGGCCTACTATTCAAGGCCCGATTTGCCTAATAAGCCAAGTTTTCATGAATTAGTGTTTTTTCGTCTACCTAACCTACCTAACCTAACCTAACTTAGCTTTTTTTGGCTACCTAACCTAACCTTACCTATAAATATAGGTTAGGTTAGGTTAGGTAGGGTTGGTTAGGTTCGGTCATATATCTACGTTAATTTTAACTCTAATAAAAAAAAATTGACCTCATACATAGAGAAAAGGGTTGCTTTATCATTTCATAAGAAAAAAATTATAGTAAATATATTAATTCAGGAAAACTTGGCTTATTAGGCAAATCGGGCCTTGAATAGTAGGCTGAGAAGTGAGTTCTGGCTACTAGGTACGACATATATATATATATATATATATATATATATATATATATATATATAGTAGCCAGAACTCACTTCTCATCCTACTATGCAAGGCTGCAAAAAGATAAAATTAAAGTCACTGACCTAAAGAGAATGCTGGACAGGATTGACAAGATTGATGCCCATGATGCTCTCTTTCTCCTCACAAGATGCCTGTCTCTCCCTAAGTTGACCTACTTTTTGAGATGTTCTCCATCCTACAGCAGCCCTAAGTTAAATGTGTATGACCCCCTTCTGAGGTCCAATGTGGTGAAAGTCCTGAACCTGCCATTGGACGACTCTCAGTGGGAGCAAGCAACCTTTCCTGTAAGACTCGGCGGCCTTGGTGTACGCACAGCCTCCCAAATTGCTCTTCCAGCCTTCCTTTCCTCCTCCCATGCATCGCACGACCTCGTCAGAGATATTTTACCTGCAACCCTGAGAGATTCAGCAGGAATACACGATCCTGCTTTCACTGAATGTTCAAATCAGTGGGATGTTCTTGCAGCCCCAGCAACCATTATAGAGCCAACAAAACAACACAAACAGTCCGACTGGGACCACCCTCTAGTGGAAAAAGTAGCTGAGGCCATGCTCAGCGTCGCAATATCAGACAAGGAGAAAGCCCGCCTCAGAGCAGTGTGTGCCCCCAATGCAGGAGACTTCCTCCTGGCAGTACCCATGTCAGCAATGGGCACGTGCCTAGATCCAG
This sequence comes from Procambarus clarkii, assembly GCF_020424385.1. Lineage (NCBI taxonomy): Eukaryota > Metazoa > Arthropoda > Malacostraca > Decapoda > Cambaridae > Procambarus > Procambarus clarkii. The sequence continues at coordinate 11,195 of NW_025561336.1, read as the reverse complement.
AATCCCTTCGTGTAGCAGTGGCCCTCCGCCTTGGTGCCCCAGTTCACACTGAATACAAGTGTATTTGCAACAGGGTGGAAGCAGACCAACATGGACTGCATGGGTTGCATTGCGGAAGCACAAAGGGCTGGCATGCAAGAAACAACGAGGTCAATGACATCATCAAGAGAAGCCTTGTCTCAGCTAGGTGCCCAGCGGAGAGAAAACCTCGCATCCTAGGGGTCCAAAACCCGGATTTCCCCACACTTCACCCTGATGGCATCACCATATACTCATGGAAGGAGGGTAGACAGTTGGTGTGGGACTACACATGTGTATCCACCCTGGCTGACACCTATGTACACTTCGGAGCTGATCAAGCAGGTGGGGCAGCCAACCACAGGGAAACAGCAAAATCACTCAAGTACAGGCGACTGGAAGGTCAATACCTCTTTGTTCCCATAGCGTCTGAGACGCATGGCCCCTGGGGCAAGAGTGCCTTGGGATTTCTCAAGGAATTGGGTTCCAAGCTCATTGACGTCACCAGAGACCCAAGGGCTTCCAGTTTTTTGTTTCAGCATCTCAGTGTGGCGATTCAGAGGGGAAATGCTTGTTGCGTCCTCGGTTCCTGTCCAGAATCGGAGGAGCTTCAAGAGATCCATAACCTTTAGGCATTTGTCTTGTATGTTTTGTAACCTTTAAATACACAATAAAGGAAAAAAAAAAAAAAAAAAAAAAAAAAAAAGGAAGGGGGGTGGCAGGAGACAAGCACACAGAAATTGTATTGGAGGGGACCTACATTCCCTCCAATGCGTTATGTGTGGTTTCCTCCGAGGCTATGGGTCCCTCTTCTTCCAGACAGAGGTGGTACTCCCTTCTATATTAAAAATATATATATATATATATATATATATATATATATATATATATATATATATATATATATATATATATATATATATATATATGTATGTTATAAGAAGGTAAATTGGATAGGTTTACATAAAGTAAAAAAAAAAATGTTGACTGAAAATTGTTTATTTTTAAATATAAAGCATGAAAACATTATAATTCCATAGCATTCAATATTATTTTTAAATTTGTACATAAATCTTAAAAAAACTGTGTCTCAAGAATATATGTTTTCAGTTATCTCTAATGGCCTTAAGAACGTCAGAAATAAGTATTTATGTCAATAGTTACATTATTACCTCTGTGGCTCCATTTAAAAACGTCCACAAACGTTCTGTGTTTGCTGGGATGTACATGATAAGAGTCTTTCTTCATTATTGTAATGAAATATATAATGATTTACTAGGTTTAAATTAATAATATATAATGATTTAAATCTAGACAAATTTCAAATACTTATTTCCTGCCTTTGTAACTAAAAGGAAAAGGAACTTTTGTAACTTACATAGGTTGTACAGAGCACCACTTGGTTTCCGAACCCCTTGGGGACGAGACCCGTCGGTTAACATGTAAGTTCGTATACGAGAAATAGAGGGGAAAAAATAAACTAGAAATGTAAAAAGAAATTTTTCCGAAAAATTTATGAAAAAAACTCTAGGGAAAAAATCGTCAGGTTCATGGCGTAAATGCGACCGTGTTTTGTTTGTACTCATCAATAAGTGAAGTCCTGATCCGCTTTATAAAAGTCCTTAATTGTTCCTAACTGATTATTAAGACGTCTGGCAAACATCCTCTGGATGTTTCCTGCCAGCCTGCAGGCACATCCTGCCTAAAATATACGATGATGTACTGTACATTTAAGAAACAAATCTGGGTCACAGGTCTGTGGAGTGTGGTTAGGCTTACGGAGTCAGCCGGTCCCTCCCCCACCACCGACACACCTCCCCCTCTCCCCCCACCACCGACACACCTCCCCCTTTCCCCCCACCACCGACACACCTCCCCCTCTCCCCCCACCACCGACACACCTCCCCCTCTCCCCCACCACCGACACACCTCCCCCTCTCCCCCCACCACCGACACACCTCCCCCTCTCCCCCCACCACCGACACACCTCCCCCTCTCCCCCCACCACCGACACACCTCCCCCTCTCCCCCCACCACCGACACACCTCCCCCTCTCCCCCCACCCCGACACCCCCCCCACCCCCCAAACCCATACACGCACACACACACTCTCAAAGGTCACGTGGTTCACAGTTCACTTCAACACCCATATATCGCTTCCTGCCTGCCTGCCTCCTTCCCAGCCTGCCAGCCTGCCTCCTTCCCAGCCTGCCAGCCTGCCTCCTTCCCAGCCTGCCAGCCTGCCTCCTTCCCTGCCTGCCTCCTTCCCAGCCTGCCAGCCTGCTTCCTTCCCAGCCTGCCAGCCTGCCTCCTTCCCTGCCTGCCTCCTTCCCAGCCTGCCAGCCTGCCTCCTTCCCAGCCTGCCTCCTTCCCAGCCTGCCTCCTTCCCAGCCTGCCTGCCTCCTTCCCAGCCTGCCTCCTTCCCAGCCTGCTTCCTTCCCAGCCTGCATCCTTCCCAGCCTGCCTCCTTCCCAGCCTGCCAGCCTGCTTCCTTCCCAGCCTGCCTCCTTCCCAGCCTGCCTCCTTCCCAGCCTGCTTCCTTCCCAGCCTGCCTCCTTCCCAGCCTGCTAGCCTGCCAGCCAGCCTGCCTGCCAGCCTGCTTCCTTCCCAGCCTGCCTCCTTCCCAACCTGCCTGCCTGCCTCCTTCCCAGCCTGCCAGCCTGCCTCCTTCCCAGCCTGCCAGCCTGCCTCCTTCCCAGCCTGCCAGCCTGCCTCCTTCCCAGCCTGCCAGCCTGCCTCCTTCCCAGCCTGCCTCCTTCCCAGCCTGCCAGCCTGCCTCCTTCCCAGCCTGCTTCCTTCCCAGCCTGCTTCCTTCCCAGCCTGCCTCCTTCCCAACCTGCCTGCCTGCCTCCTTCCCAGCCTGCCTCCTTCCCAGCCTGCTTCCTTCCCAGCCTGCTTCCTTCCCAGCCTGCCTCCTTCCCAACCTGCCTGCCTGCCTCCTTCCCAGCCTGCCTCCTTCCCAGCCTGCCAGCCTGCCTCCTTCCCAGCCTGCCTCCTTCCCAGCCTGCCTCCTTCCCAGCCTGCCAGCCTGCCTCCTTGCCAGCCTGCCAGCCTGCCTGCCAGCCTGCCTGCCTGCCTGCCTGCCTGCCTGCCTGCCTGCCGGCCTGCCTGCCTGCCAGCCTGCTTCCTTTCCAGCCAGCCTGCCTCCCCCCCTGCCATCATGCTAACGGGTAGTGTGTGTTAGGCTTATCTTCGGGAATGAGCCGGTCTCACCCCCACCACCAACAAACCACCCGCCCCCCTACATCCCATCTCTCAAGGTCACGCGGTTCAACCGCGTGACTACCACTCACTCCCTGCCTGCAAGCTAGCCTGCCTGCCTGCCTGCCTGTCTGCCTGCCTGTGCCTGCCTGCCTGTGCCTGCCAGCCTGCCTTTCCCTCCCTAATTCTCACTACTTCCATCCCTTCCTGCCTACCTCCTAGCATCTCTCCCTACCTCCCCCTCCCTCTTAGCATCTCTCCCTACCTCCTAACATCTCTCCCTACCTCCCCCTCCCTCCTAGCATCTCTCTCCCCCCCTCTCTCACTGATTCTCCCCCCCCCAGTCAGCCATCACTGACGCAATGCGTGCATTTGGAGCCAACATGGTGCACAGATGTTTCTTGATTGTGCAGATATGTAAAACAAAAGCACAGAATGAACATTCCAGCCTTATGGCAATTCAAAATAATAGGAATAATAGGCCGTGAATCTGTGAAGTCACAGTGGGCAAACTGGACCATCGCCCACCCACCACCACAAGCCGGCGTGACGCTTGGTGGACCCCTTCCTACCCGAACTTTGTTCGGGTAGCATGACTCCCCAACCCCAATCGGGAAACTGGAAGTTTCGGATAACTAAAGTTCGGAAACCAAGTGGTGCTCTGTAACTGAAAGGAAACGATTTTAAAAGAAAATTTGTACGTGAAATAGGTTCTCCAAACATTGCACATTAGTTCCTTAATACACTGAATTCGGAGAAGTGAGAAGCGCATACCATAATGACACTGGGTGAGCCACAATAGCAATTAAATTGCAAGACAGAGAAAGAGATTAGTATTATTCACCCTAAAACAGAAGAAGACAAACACTGGAGCTTAATTGACACTATGGAAGAGAGCTTTCCTTCCTTTCCTTTCAATTTAATAAGGATGAGACAAGAAATACGATATCACACACAACAAAAGATTGAAATAGAGGTTGTGATGCGATTTTTGAGCAAGATTCTGTCCTCGGAGTTTTATCTGGTATTGCTTTCATTGATAACCTTATTAGGACAAGAAATAATAATAATGAAAGAGCTACTGATAATTACTCATATATTGGGGGAGAGCCAGTGGATGCTTGTTGAGGAAATGGATGCAGTAGAAACGGTTAGGACATATTGCAATGACAGACAAGTATTTCTCTTGTCCTGGCCTGAATTGAATAGAGGTAATAATGATCATAGTGAGGCCTTCTATGTTTTAAAAGAATTTACTGGTCAAAAACTAATCTAATTTGGAGAAGACAAGGGAGGATGCTCTGTGTGTGATGGCTTTGTTGACTTGTTAAATAAAGATTTTCATTGTGTGAAATCAAACACATGTCATAATATTAATTCTTAAATAAATTCTAATATTAATTTCTACATGAGACTGTAGTCAGATTTAAACTCAATATAATTGTCTCCTGAATAACTGTATATGTTTAAATGCTATGATTTATCACTCAGTATCAACGTTGCAAAATAAATTTGTTGTTTTCTGAATAACATTTCTTTAACCTTAATAGAATAAGCTGCTTAATACAGTGGGACAACAAACATGTATAAGTGATAGGTTAGGATAGGTAGGATAAGTTAGGTTAGGTAAGGCTGTTAACACGTTTTGTCTAATTAGCACCTTTGTATTAATTTATTAGAAATATTTTGTCAGGGAAATATTATGAAGTTAAGTTATAAAAAGTTGAAGTAGTTAATGCTTAAACAAGATACATTTAAAAAATATGTCTTTGGTAAAAGCTTGTTCTTAACAATATATATGAAAGAGAAAACTACTACTTAATGGAAGTTACATGAAACAGAAAAATTACAAATTTTGTGAAAAGTTGTACATGTTTAGTACGATATAATACTTAAAGTTGATTGTGTCTAGATAATGACATGTCTTAGTAAGTTTAACACAAACTATAGTTTAAATGTTACAGGAACGATGCTCTTGACAATATATTTATTAAATGAAGAACAATGTTTATTACAGTGAGAGTTTTTTTAATGCACGAAGAAGTCCTAATAAGTACAACTTGATGAATACAGGTAACTTAGAAAGTATCCGTGATGCCTCAAAGAGTATCCTTTGTTACATGAAGATGACTTTGAGAAAATGCTTGATGTCTCTGAGAGTATCCTTGATGCCTCTGTGAGTATCCTTGATGTCTCTAAGAGTATTCTTAATGTCTCTGAGAGTATCCTTGATGTCACTGAGAGTATCCTTGATGTCTCTGAGAGTATCCTTGATGTCTCTGAGAGTATCCTTGATGTCTCTGAAGCGTATCCTTAATGTCTCTGAGAGGATCCTTAATGTCTCTGAGAGCATCCTTGATGTCTCTAAGAGTATCCTTTGTTGTGTAAAGAAGTTTCAAAGAGTATAATTGTTACGCAAAGATGCCTCAGAGAGTATGCTTCTTACGTAAAGACTGCATGGAGAGTGTTGGAGAATATCATTGATGGCACGGAGACTATCCCTTGATGCGTAAAGAGGTCTTAGAATCTTTCATTTGAAGTACGTGTCATGTTCACAGAAAATGGTACCATCCGTTTTCTATGTGCGGCGGCTGGGACGCCAGAGAGAGAAGGTAAACAATAGAGCAGACAGGACGCCCGCCAAGCTTGGTAGCTACTAGTCATGTAATCATATTAAGTATTAAAGTCAGTAACCAAGCAATGACTTTACATCAACCCTACAACCAAGACTTCCTCAGTAACACACAAACACCACATTGGCGACGAGGATGAACTGTGAACGCAGGTATTTGTTCAGTTTCAAACACAAGGGAGAAGCATGCTGCCTGGAGGAGGAAGAGAAGCTGTGAGCGCCATACCCGATGCTGTATGCTAACCGATGCTGTGTGCTAACCAATGCTGTGTGCTAAACGATGCTGTGTGCTAACCAATGCTGTGTGCTACCCAAGCTGTGTGCTACCCAAGCTATGCTGAAGAAACTGTGTACTGAGGAATCTGCCGACGTTGTGTACGAAACGACGCATTGATGTGTACAAAACCTGATGTTTTGGTTACGAAACGACGCTTCGTGCTACAAAATTCATCACACTGAACTGACTGCTGTACCAACTGCTGTACCAACTGCTGCACCAACTGCTGTACCAACTGCTGCTGTACCAACTGCTGTGCTGCTGCTGTGAGTAGGAACAACACATGTACACAAGGGCTAGGTAAGAAGTCAGTTGCTGCTATATTGTGCACTGTTGTGAACTTTTGCATTAAAATGCTTGTGTGCTTTGCAAAATTAAAGTAATTACAGTGAATTCTTGACTAACATATACAGTGCAGTAAGTGTTTAATATTCTGAGGAACATTTAAGTGATAAGTTACATTTATTCAGTAAAAATGGCAAATATACCTCAGTTTCCTGCTTTTGATCCTGACTGTGACCAGACAAACCTGTCACAGAGGTGGGTCAAATGGCTTAAAAAGTTTGAAAATTTGTTGATAGTTTCTGACATCAAAAGTGCTGAAAGAAAGCGTGCCTTTCTACTTCATTATGCAGGTGATAGAGTTTGTGACATCTTTGACACACTGAAAGACACTGGTGGTGCCAAAGATTATGACACTGCCAAAGCCAAACTAACAGAGCATTTCAAACCAAGGCAAAATACTGCAATGGAAATTATGCATTTCAGGAGAGCAAAACAACTCTCTAATGAAACTGTGGATCAATACCACACACGTCTGCAGGGTTTAGCAGCCCATTGTGAGTTTGCTGATGTTGACAAAGAAATCAAACAGCAAATAATTGAAACATGCACATCTACACGTCTCCGGCGAAGAGCTCTAGAACTTGTTGATGATGAAAGTTCTCTTACCAAGATACTGGATATTGCTCGTCGAATGGAAGATGCTGCACGTGATGCTCGTGTCATGGAGTGCAGTGCCAACAACGGTTCTGCCACTGTTACTAACAGTGATGAGGTATGTAAGGTGCAGGGAGGACATCGTAATCAAAGAAGATATCATGCCAAACCTAACAGTAAATTTAGCCGAGAACCACGTCACAACTGGGGTCAAGGAACAAGACTCAAGCAGTCACAATGACCCACATCAGAGGGTGTCAACAATAAATGTTACAATTGTGGAGGAGACTACCCGCACCAAGGTAATGTTTGTCCTGCTCAAGGTAAGAAGTGCTATGAGTGTGGAAAACTAGGTCATTTTGGTGCTATGTGTCGTTCTGCACTAAAGAAACCACAGTCAGTGAATAAAAGCACTGTATGAGGATCAGGTCATAGGGATCGAGGTGGTAAACACAATATTGCACCTCATATCCAGAATGTTAATAATGTACAAGACAACATTTCATTACAACCAGTCTTAGATGACAGTGAATGTGATTATACTTATGGAGTACAAGCAATCACAGAATGGAATGATCTTCCAAACAACCCAGAGACATGTGTATACATTGCTGATATTTGTCTCAAGGTTCTCATTGACACTGGATCAAACATTGACACCATTGCTGAGTGCCACTATGAGAAATTTAAAAAACAGTTCCCAAAGCTTGAGAACTATAATGGCAAAGCCACTGCCTATGCTTCAAAGGTAGCCTTGCCAGTGATTGGAACTTTCACTGCAGAGATTAAGTCAAAGAATGCAATGCTCATTACTACATTCCATGTTGTTAGGAATGCAAAGGAGTCTTTACTCAGTTACAAGACTTCAACTAAATTGGGGCTACTTCAGCTTTCTAATGCTGTAGCAGTGGAATCTGCAAACAATGTGGATGCTATTGTTGCTGAATTTTCTGATCTATTTAAATCCATAGGTTGTTATACTGATAGCAAAGTACATCTGCATATCAACCCAGATGTAATTCCAGTTGCCCAACCACATCGCCGACAACCATTCCATACTCGCAAGAAAGTCGATGCCGAACTGGATAGGCTGATAGAACTAGATATCATTGAACCAGTAACAGGCCCAACACCATGGGTAAGCCCAATTGTCACTCCACCAAAGCCGAAGAATCCAGATGAGATACGAATTTGTGTGGACATGCGTGTTCCCAACAAGGCAATAATGCGTGAACGCCATCCTACACCCACTGTAGATGATATGATCTACCGCTTGAATGGTGCAACTATATTCAGCAAGTTAGATTTAAACAAGGGCTATCATCAGCTTGAACTTGATGATGAGAGTCGCTTCATCACAACGTTTACGACACATCGAGGTCTGTATAGGTACAAGCGCCTGAGTTTTGGTATTAACAGTGCTGCCGAGGTATTCCAGCACATCATCAGCCAGGTATTGCAAGACATACCTAATGCTGACAACATGTCTGATGACATCATTGTTTATGGCCGTACCCAAGCTGAACACGACAAAGCTCTTCATGCAACATTGCAACGCTTACGAGAAAAGAATTTGACGCTAAGCCGAGCAAAGTGTGAGTTCAATCAACATAAAATTGAATTCTTTGGACATGTACTTAGTGACAAAGGTCTGTCTCCAGATCCTAAGAAAGTTGCAGATATCAAGAATGCTGCACCTCCTTCAACGTCCACTGAAGTACATAGTTTTCTGGGAATGGCAAACTACTGTTCTCGCTTCATTCCAGATTTTGCTACCATTACGAAGCCTCTACGTGAGCTCCTGAAGAAAAATGCATCATGGTACTGGAGCGATATCGAGCAAAATGCATTTGATGCTGTGAAAGATGCACTAGTAGAGAATGCGACTGCTGCATACTTTAATCCATCAATGGACACTGAATTAACGGTGGATGCTAGTCCTGTTGGATTAGGTGCTGTTTTAGCCCAACACAAACCTGGTCAACCAGATTCCCGAGTAGTAATTGCCTACGCCAGCCGTTCTCTCACAGATGTTGAGCAACGATACAGTCAGACAGAGAAGGAAGCTCTTGCTCTTGTATGGGGCTGTGAACACTTCAATGTGTATCTGCTTGGTGCGCCCTTCACCACGATAGTCACTGACCACAAACCGTTGGAGACCATCTTCAATAATCCAAAGTCCAAACCACCAGCTCGCATTGAGAGATGGGCTCTTCGTCTGCAACCATACAACTTTACGGTGAAATACAAGCCGGGTGCAGGCAATCCCGCTGATTACATCAGTCGACATCCTGCCAACAGTTTCACCATCACCAAGCATCAGCAAGTTGCCGAGGAATATGTACACTCTGTAACCTGTGATGCAGTCCCTAAGGCTCTTACTCTTGATGAAATCCGTACTGCAACCCTAGAGGACCCAACTCTGCAAGCAACAGTGGATGCATTGACTAAGAAAAAGTTTCCACGCATCCCACCCTCAGGAGTTGACCAAGGTGCATTCAAAGCACTTGAACGCATCCAGACAGAATTAAGTGTTACGCAACAACGCGACACTGTGCTGCGAGGTACTCGTATCGTGATTCCAGCTGTTCTCCAGCAACGTGCTCTGAAGCTTGCACATCAAGGACACCAAGGTCTTGTTAGGACGAAACAGCTGCTACGAGAAAAGGTGTGGTTTCCTGGCATTGATCGTCAAGCAAAGGATATGCATGATGCCTGTGTCCCTTGCCAAGCTGCAGTGGATACTTCAAGACCAACACCTCTACAACCTTCACCACTACCTGCTGCACCATGGACGGAAGTATCGATGGACTTCTGTGGACCACTACCAACTGGAGAGTACTTGATGGTAGTCATTGATGATCACTCACGTTATCCAGAAGTAGAAATCATCACTTCCACATCTGCAAAGGCTGTCATCCCGAAACTCGACAAGATCTTTTCAAACTTTGGCATTCCCGAAGTTGTCAAGACAGACAATGGACCGCCATTCAATGGACAAGACTTCGTCAACTTTTCTGAGCATATTGGATTCAAACACCGCCGTGTGATGCCACTACATCCTCAAGCAAATGGAGAAGTTGAGAGATTCATGCAACCTCTCATGAAAGCGGTACGCTGTGCTCATGCCGAAGGACGATCCTGGAAACAAGCTATGTATGCTTTTCTCAGGAACTACCGTGCAACACCACATGGAACACTGGGCAAGTCGCCTGGCGAACTTTTATTTGGACGTCCTATGAGAATCGCACTACCCGTCATGCCAGCCGAGGTAACGGATAAACGTCTCGCTCAGAAGGATGCACTAGCCAAGGGCAAAATGAAAATTGCTCATGATCAACGTGCAAAGGAACAGTTCATAAAGGTTGGAGACACTGTTCTCGTTAAAAAGAAAAAAGAGGGAAAGTTAGATATGCCGTATGATACAAAACCATATAAAGTGATTAGTGTAAAAGGAACTATGGTAACAGCTAGTAATAGAGATCATAGTATAACACGTAATATGGCTTATTTCAAAGTGATTCCAACTAGTGTAGAAAATGATGAAGTGCAAAGTCGTGCAAAAGAAAAAGAAAAAAATAGTTATAACCCGACAAACAATTCATCAAGGGATGTTATTGCATTTAAGGACTCTCGTCCTAAACGTCATGTTAAACGCCCTACACTATTTGATGATTAATTGTGTTCCTATGTAATGAAAAGTATTTACTTATTATGCTAAACTAAATTTAATATTGTTTGAATAATGCAGATATCTCATTCAATATTTTGTAACTTTGTAGTACAGTTTCTTTCATGTTTGTTTAACATTGCATATGTATTTTTAACATTGAAATCCTTTGTGGAAAAGATTAAGTTGTTTAAATTCTTTGTGTGCTTAATTAATGTTAAATGTATGCAGTATCTCTTGATATGGTAATAACTTACTTTGTGTCAATAACTTTGCTTTGTGCTACAAGCATGGTAGACATCCTGTATTCATTCTTTTTAAAGAAAAGGAGGGATGTCATGTTCACAGAAAATGGTACCATCCGTTTTCTATGTGCGGCGGCTGGGACGCCAGAGAGAGAAGGTAAACAATAGAGCAGACAGGACGCCCGCCAAGCTTGGTAGCTACTAGTCATGTAA
>NW_025561335.1:15000-17473 GCF_020424385.1 Procambarus clarkii | reverse complement strand
TGGTATTGATGGGCGCTCAAGGAATGTTTGTTGTTGACGGCTGCATATTTAGTACTGGGTCTAACGTAGGTTGGTTTATAGCTTTTGGGAAGCTCCTTTGAGTTTGCTAACCTGGAGGTGTGTGTGTGTGTGTGTGTGTGTGTGTGTGTGTGTGTGTGTGTGTGTGTGTGTGTGTGTGTGTGTGTGTGTGTGTGTGTGTGTGTGTGTGTACTCACCTAGTTGTGCTTGCGGGGGTTGAGCTATGGCTCTTTGGTCCCGCCTCTCAACTGTGTGTGTGTGTGTGTCTTCTGTAATTTCGTATTGATTTATTGTACTCACCTAATTGTGCTTGCGGGCGTTGAGCTCTGGCTCTTTGGTCCCGCCTCTCAAATAATGCATGGTTAGTTGAGTGTGAGTGCGTTGGTGTGCACGTGCGTGTGAGAGAGAAATATCTCGTTTCTGCTACATTATATATTCATATGAACGTGACGGATGTTCATTCCCCTTTCTTACTCCTTTTCCATCCTTCTTCCTTCAGAGATTTACAACCCGTTGACCTAGGTAAGGGTGAACTATTAATAACACCGCCTGACCCTCCATAAGGAGCGACGGAACGTTACGTTATCCGTGACGAACTGGTCTTAGATCGAGAGACCTCCTTGCAGATCACTACGCAACACAGGGACGCGATAAGATGCTATATTGCTCTGATGCAGCGAGAGAAACTCGGGCCAGATTCATGAAACAGTTACGGAAACACTTAAGAAACTGTACATCATTTCTCAATCTTTGGCAGTTTTGTTTACAATTATTAAACAGTCCCCGCGGCCTGGTCGAGGACCGGGCCGCGGGGACACTAAAAACCCCGAAATCATCTCAAGATTACCTCAAGATAAGATTGATATAGAGTAAAGCTCAGATTAGGTACGATGTTTAGCCAATGTTGGCAGTTTGCAATTCGTGGGGTGAAGCATTTATGGAGCTGGGATTCGAACCGGGGACGGGAACGAAGCACTGCTCGAGACACATAGCACATTCTTCAGCAGCTGTGAGTCGTCCATATAGTTTTTGTTTCTAATTTACAGTCACAAACAGCGGCTGGGTTTAGAAGACCATTGGGCTATTGTATTATGAGGGGAGACTGTGCCTCGCATGCTTCCAGACTGTATCCCGCCAAACACACACTGAAACTACGACGTTGGTACAACGTTCGAACAAGTTTTAACACCACCTAACCAGTTATAACAACCAATATATCGAGTTGTAACAACGTTCTAATACGTTATAAACACGTTAAGCCAAGATGTAACAACTTTATTACAAATTGTAACAAGCGGAAAATAGACAGTTTCGGTTTGTGTTTCCAGGGTAGGTCTCGAAGCATCTGGTACGAGTCCTTGAGATGCTTCAAGACCTCGAACCAAGAGATAGGAAGTTACCAGCTCGATTTTAAACACAGTTCCCTCATTTAGTGACCAGACGCGGGCTTGCGGTCACCGCGAAAACTACCTCTACTGGACAATTCAGTAGTTTAGCTTCGTTATGAATCGTTACGGTGGTCGATAATATATCTATATTCCCTTGTGAATATATAGTGGACGCCGGAAAATCACTTTGGTTGCTATAGTTTATAGTACTCACCTATATGTGCTTGCGGGGGTTGAGCTCTGGCTCTTTGGTCCCGCCTCTCAACCGTCAATCAACTGGTGTACAGGTTCCTGAGTCTATTGGGCTCTTATCATATCTACACTTGAAACTGTTTATGGAGTCAGCCTCCACCACATCAGGGGAAGTGAAGAGCGTTGGATGAAATAACGAGTTTTTGTTTGTTGTTAATGATGGTGATTAGCGTTAGCACCTGTCGTTAGTGAATAGTGACTAACACCATGAATTCTTTACAGGGACACACCCGCGCGGGCCTCAAACTTCTGACTGACCCGGTAAGTGTTGCTCATTTGAGTCTTAGACGGTAGAGGAGTAATTTTAAAATGTCTCGCTTGTTAGCTTTGGTATTATTGTGCCCAATAGGTGTGTTTTTTTAACAGCTTGTGCGCTTAACAATCTGAGCGCCTTCGCTATCCTCGGTACAGATGGACCCGCTTGTCATCTCAACACTGCACGTAAGGTAAGGGGGCAGGTACTGTGATTTATACAGTATCTGTCTGGGATGCTCCCGGACGCAGGTTCGAATCCTCGTCACGGCCCTTGTGGATTTGTTCATTGGATGTATCACGTTAGTGTGATTTCTGTGTGTACTGTAATTTATACTTTTCTCTAGGTAATACAAGACTCGTTAGTACAACAGTTACCTTACCTTGAGGTGCTTCCGGGGCTTAGCGTCCCCGCGGCCCGGTCGTCGAGTGTGTATATCTTTATTCGTGATTGATTACTTTCGCGTTTTGTGTGTATTTATATTCGTAATTGAGTACTTTCGTATTTCGTGTATATATTTCCTTTCTCAATTGAGTACTTATAAACGTTTCATGTGTATATT
>NW_025561335.1:0-12500 GCF_020424385.1 Procambarus clarkii | reverse complement strand
TCCTCGTAGCTCATACCTCTCAGCTCGGGTACTAGTCTGGTGGCAAACCTTTGAACCTTTTCCAGTTTAGTCTTATCCTTGACTAGATATGGACTCCATGCTGGGGCTGCATACTCCAGGATTGGCCTGACATATGTGGTATACAAAGTTCTGAAGGATTCCTTACACAAGTTTCTGAATGCCGTTCTTATGTTTGCCAGCCTGGCATATGCCGCTGATGTTATCCTCTTGATATGTGCTGCAGGAGACAGGTCTGGCGTGAAATCAACCCCCAGGTCTTTTTCTCTCTCTGACTCATGAAGAATTTCATCTCCCAGATGATACCTTGTATCTGGTCTCCTGCTCCCTACCCCTATCTTCATTACAATACATTTGCTTGGGTTAAACTCTAACAACCATTTGTTCGACCATTCCTGCAGCTTGTCCAGGTCTTCTTGAAGCCTCAAGCTGTCCTCCTCTGTCTTAATCCTTCTCCTCTTGTCTTCCTCTTGCCTTAATCCGTGTGTGTGTGTGTGTGTATGTGTGTGTTGTAAAATCAATACATGTGTTTCTATAATTATATATGTGTAAACATCTCGAACGGGGGGGGGAGGGGGGTAGGGGTTGTACGACGTCTTGAAGTAAATTCATATAACAGGAATTCTTAACAACGTGATAGAACCCTTCTCGTGATAATCTCAGTCTCGTGCAGTGGAGAAAAATCCCTAATTACCGCCCACCAGCAATATTGTGCCGACATAATTGGGCACGTGTGTTGACCCTTATCACTGGCTCATCATATTCATCTTCAGCTGTAATCATCAAGTTGTTGAACCAATCGTGTAGTTGGTCAGGGACACCACCACAAGTACAGATATCCTCACTATTGTAGGTAATTACTCTGATGCATCCTATTCAACTTGTCACTGTATTTACCATATCAAACAGCGTGTGCGTGCGTGTGTGTGTGTGTGTGTGTGTGTGTGTGTGTGTGTGTGTGTGTGTGTGTGTGTTTGGCTGATAGACCTTATCAGACAGTGTGTGTGTGTGTGTGTGTTTGATTATTAATGTAAATATTTACGTTAGTCTGAATGGTCGAGAGATGTGTGGGAGATATGAGCGCGGCATCCCTGATGAACCTCCTCTTGTGCTTGGGGCGACGTGATTGAGGTCTATTATGTAGTTCTCTATCAACGAGAATTCGTTTTATTTTTAATGACTGTGATGTACATACGGTAGGTATGTAGATTTTCATTTCATTCCTTTTTAGTAATTTTTTATGCACCTTGCATACTTATCCTGTGGGTGGTGGTGGACCCCATACCCATCCTGTGGGTGGTGGTGGACCCCATACCCATCCTGTGGGTGGTGGTGGACCCCATACCCATCCTGTAGGTGGTGGTGGACCCCATACCCATCCTGTGGGTGGTGGTGGACCCCATACCCATCCTGTAGGTGGTGGTGGACCCCATACCCATCCTGTGGGTGGTGGTGGACCCCATACCCATCCTGTGGGTGGTGGTGGACCCCATACCCATCCTGTGGGTGGTGGTGGACCCCATACCCATCCTGTGGGTGGTGGTGGACCCCATACCCATCCTGTGGGTGGTGGTGGACCCCATACCCATCCTGTGGGTGGTGGTGGTGGACCCCATACCCATCCTGTGGGTGGTGGTGGACCCCATACCCATCCTGTGGGTGGTGGTGGACCCCATACCCATCCTGTGGGTGGTGGTGGACCCCATACCATCCTGTAGGTGGTGGTGGACCCCATACCCATCCTGTGGGTGGTGGTGGTGGACCCCATACCCATCCTGTGGGTGGTGGTGGACCCCATACCCATCCTGTGGGTGGTGGTGGACCCCATACCCATCCTGTGGGTGGTGGTGGACCCCATACCCATCCTGTGGGTGGTGGTGGTGGACCCCCATACCCATCCTGTAGGTGGTGGTGGACCCCATACCCATCCTGTGGGTGGTGGTGGTGGACCCCATACCCATCCCGTGAGTGGTAGTGGACCCCATACCCATCCTGTGGATGGTGGTGGTGGACCCCATACCCATCCTGTGGGTGGTGGTGGACCCCATACCCATCCTGTGGGTGGTGGTGGTGGACCCCATACCCATCCTGTGGGTGGTGGTGGTGGACCCCATACCCATCCTGTGGGTGGTGGTGGACCCCATACCCATCCTGTGGGTGGTGGTGGTGGACCCCATACCCATCCCGTGAGTGGTAGTGGACCCCATACCCATCCTGTGGATGGTGGTGGTGGACCCCATACCCATCCTGTGGGTGGTGGTGGACCCCATACCCATCCTGTGGGTGGTGGTGGTGGACCCCATACCCATCCTGTGGGTGGTGGTGGTGGACCCCATACCCATCCTGTGGGTGGTGGTGGACCCCATACCCATCCTGTGGGTGGTGGTGGACCCCATACCCATCATGTGGGTGGTTGTGGACCCCATACCCATCCCGTGGGTGGTGGTGGACCCCCATACCCATCCTGTAGGTGGTGGTGGACCCCATACCCATCCTGTGGGTGGTGGTGGTGGACCCCATACCCATTCTGTGGGTGGTGGTGGTGGACCCCATACCCATCCTGTGGGTGGTGGTGGACCCCATACCCATCCTGTGGGTGGTGGCGGACCCCATACCCATCCTGTGGGTGGTGGTGAACCCCATACCCATCCCGTGGGTGGTGGTGGACCCCATACCCATCCCGTGGGTGGTGGTGGACCCCCATACCCATCCTGTAGGTGGTGGTGGACCCCATACCCATCCCGTGGGTTGTGGTCGACCCCATACCCATCCCATGTGGGGGCTGGAAGACATGAGTTAGGGGAGACATGTTTACCACGTAAGAAATCCTAAGGGGAATTGATTGGACAGACACGTAATGGAGTCAGACTCTTAAACTATTCTAGCTTACAGTATCCGACAGTCACACTCTCAAGTCTTCGCAGCTCTAGCGTCGTAATCCCAAGGACCCGGGTTCGATTCCCGAGACAAGAGTTAAATGGACAGTTTCTTTCACCCAATGGCCCTGTTCCTCTTAGCAATAAATAGGCACCTGGACGTTAGACAGCCGACAGTTAGCTCTTGGACCCCGCCTTTCTAACAGCTCAATCTTACAGGCACAAATAGTAAATACATACACGCGCGCGCGCGCACGCTCGCACCACGTCGAACATCAAAGGAAGAGCCGCATAGGAAGCTTCCATTAATATCAGGAGGATATAATGTACCCTTTTGCCTCCTCATGAATATATCCGACTGAAGTCCATAACGCAACTAATTAACGAGTACATAACGAATGATGTGGGGGGGGGGGTGTAGCATGTATTAGGCTTAACGAGCAGATAACGAATAAATGGGAGCTATCTTGTGTAAAGCTTAATTACCTACGTTATCTCAAGAGACAATATCTCGCGTGACGAGTCATAGTTGAGAGCATCGTGTTGGAAGGCCTGATGGCTGAGTGGACAGCGATAGGGATTCGTAGTCCTGAGGTTCCGCGTTCGATTCCCGTTGGTGGAAACAAATGGCAAGAGTTTCTTTCACCCTGATATGTTCACCTAGCAGTAAATAGGTACCTGGGAGTTAGACAGCTGCTACGGGCTGCTTCCTAGGAGGTGTGTAACAAAAAGGAGGCCTGGTCGAGGACCGGGCCGCGGGGACGCTTAGCCCCGAAATCATCTCAAGAAGAAAACTGCTTGAAATGGACACATATGGTAGTTTCTATATGAATAAATTTAGGATTAATTGTATATAAATTGAAGAGGAGGATAAATGTTTTCTATCAAGCATGAATAGAATCACAAAATACGAATAAATAAGACGAATTATTCATCATAAGAGGATTTAATCAGGCTTCACCAACGGCTATTCGACAAACGATGCCATTGCAACATTGAATATATATATATATATATATATATATATATATATATATATATATATATATATATATACGCTAGAGCGAGCCACAACGACAATAAGATTAGTCACACAGTACCGACAGACTATGAACAAATAGTCTGTCGGTATTTAGTGTCGGTCCAAGGTGTAGTGAACCGACAGACTATAAGACATCGCGACAAGTTCAAGTATGTTTATTGAGATAAGAAAGAAATACATCTCTAAGGGATAGAGTAGCTTAGGCTATTTCTACCTCGACGCGACAAAACCATTCCAAAGAAATCCTCGAGACGTCACGTGTCGGTATAGCCGACGTAGCCGACAAGGTATAGCCGATAACCGACACGGTATAGCCGATAGCCGACACGGTATAGCCGACGTAGCCGACACGGTATAGCCGACGTAGCCGACATGCTATAGCCGATAGCCGACACGGTATAGCCGATAGCCGACGTAGCCGACACGCTATAGCCGATAGCCGACACGGTATAGCCAATAGCCGACATCGTGCGTCGTCACGTGTCGGCTATACCGACACGTGACGACGTACGACTCGTATAAACGACAGGTCACGCATCAACCACGACAATAAACCCATTCAGGACGCGAGTTCGTTGAGCGAGGCGCCCCTCCCGCCCTCTAAGGGGGGACCATCATAAACCAGGAGAATTAAACCCGCGGACAACTTACGCTTCTCCGCGATACTCATAAAGAATATCATAAAAGTCACTGATTGTTGTTTGTGGAGTAAGGCGAGCTGCGTTTGGGGTGAGGCAGAAGGGAGAGAGAGCTATACGTCGCGTCCGATGAGGGAGAGGGAGCTATATGTCGCGTCGGATGAGGGAGAGGGAGCTATATGTCGCGTCGGATGAGGGAGAGAGAGCTGTATGTCGCGTCGGATGAGGGAGAGAGAGCTATACGTCGCGTCGGATGAGGGAGAGAGAGCTGTATGTCGCGTCGGATGAGGGAGAGAGAGCTATACGTCGCGTCGGATGAGGGAGAGAGAGCTATATGTCGCGTCGGATGAGGGAGAGGGAGCTATATGTCGCGTCGGATGAGGGAGAGGGAGCTATTCGTCGCGTCGGATGAGGGAGAGGGAGCTGTATGTCGCGTCGGATGAGGGAGAGGGAGCTATTCGTCGCGTCGGATGAGGGAGAGAGAGCTATATGTCGCGTCGGATGAGGGAGAGAGAGCTGTATGTCGCGTCGGATGAGGGAGAGAGAGCTATATGTCGCGTCGGATGAGGGAGAGGGAGCTATTCGTCGCGTCGGATGAGGGAGAGAGAGCTATATGTCGCGTCGGATGAGGGAGAGAGAGCTATACGTCGCGTCGGATGAGGGAGAGAGAGCTATACGTCGCGTCGGATGAGGGAGAGAGCTGTACGTCGCGTCGGATGAGGGAGAGACATGGAAAGGGGAGATAAAGGCAGAAAAGGGAAGGGGGGAAAGATGTGTCTCGCTGTTAACAGGAAGGGAAAGATGTGTCTCGCTGTTAACAGGAAGGGAAAGATGTGTCTCGCTGTTAACAGGAAGGGAAAGATGTGTCTCGCTGTTAACAGGAAGGGAAAGCACAAATAAAACAGTAGAGGCAAAAATGAAAATTCCTATCCTTATCTGGATGACAATTTTGCACCAAGGAGAAAAGTTTAGATCATTAGAGTTTACGGTGCAACTTATATGTCAAGCTTCAAGCATATATTTATGTATATGTTCATGACAGTCATTCGTGACACGGAGGAAACACGTTGCAAAGGCTCTTGTTGCAACGTTGCAAAGGCTCTTGTTGCAACGTTGCAAAGGCTCTTGTTGCAACGTTGCAAAGGCTCTTGATGCAACGTTGCAAAGGCTCTTGTTGCAACGTTGCAAAGGCTCTTGTTGCAATCCTCAACGATGTAGACAACACACACAGGCCAATTCGAAGCATTTGAAATGAATCCCGAACCACCACTGCCTCACCTAAAACGCAATAGGAGGATTGTATAGATAGAACTAGGTTATCTTGAGGTTATCTTGAGATGATTTCGGGGCTTTAGTGTCCCCGCAGCACCGGTCCTCGACCAGGCCTCCACCCCCAGGAAGCAGCCCGTGACAGCTGACTAACACCCAGGTACCTATTTTACTGCTAGGTAACAGGGGCATAGGGTGAAAGAAACTCTGCCCATTGTTTCTCGCCGGCGCCTGGGATCGAACCCAGGACCACAGGATCACAAGTCCAGCGTGCTGTCCGCTCGGCCGACCACCTGACCTTACTTAAAACGCAATAGAAGGATTGTATAGATAGAACTAGGTGACTAATATTGCTCCTCTGCAGGATGAGTAGCGAAGAAAAGCGACTATAGTGCCTGAAGAAGGTCTGTGAATGAAGCAGAGAATGAAGAAACAGTGGAGAGAGTGTTGAGAGACTGGGGGTCGCCTAGAGACCCCAGAGAGTATTGGAAAAAGAGAGAGACAATCTCAATCGTTTGGCTCTGGTAGTGTAGCAGCGGTAAAGGTCTGCCCAGAAACATTTTGGACGTTGTTATTGCGACAAATGTTGGTCCAGGGCACTTGGAGAAGATGGCAGGGCACACGAGGAATGACCTGGGAGCAACCAGAGTGCTCAAGAAACACACTAGACCAGTCTCTCGAGTGACAGCTGGCATATGACGTGTCAAGACCTGTCAAGACCTGTCACTTGCAACGAAATAAAATCAAGAACATGACAGATTCTTCATACGCAATGACAAACACAAATGTACCAATATTCTGAAACTGGAAATAAAATATTATAAATGAAATGAATAGACAAAAAATGTAGCATCCCCCCCCATTGGTGGTAGGAAATAATGTTCCATTCATTATCTGTAAGAGAGAATGTTTGATTGAGGTTCGAGGCCAGACGCTAGACGCTAGTCTCACCCAACTCTGCAGGATGAATGGTCTGGGGTATCGAGCGGTCATAGACGGATCAGAGTCGGTCCTATTGTCCCTATTAAAATAGGGTTGGGGTCAAATAGTAACCCACACCTAATCGGTGGCCAACCGAGTCTCTAGATTTCTTCAATTTTCTGATAGAGATCAAACAACACTTCTGCGGCGTGAGGTTAGGGAGGAATGGGAGATATGATCGCCACGTACAAAATACTCGGTCGGATTGATAGGACAGACAGACAATTCGGCATATTACTAAAACTAGCAACACAGGTGAATGCAGTGAATAAATGAATGCATCTAGAAGTGAATGGTTGAAAGTGTCACTATTGCCTTCCTGTGGTGATCAGAGGGTAACCCACATCCAAGCACATACACACGCACATACATTGCTTGACCTGTATGTACACGTCAATACATACAGGTCAATACATACACCTGTATGTAGGCGAGTACTTCCATACGAGTAGACACAAATAATACATTGACAAAGAGCGTAGCCAATATTGAGGAGATAGAATAGGTGCCCCACTCCCCTACCCTGAGAGCCGGCAGCCAATATTGAGGAGATAGAATAGGTGCCCCACTCCCCTACCCTGAGAGCCGGCAACCAATATTGAGGAGATAGACTAGGTGCCCCACTCCCCTACCCTGAGAGCCGGCAGCCAATATTGAGGAGATAGAATAGGTGCCCCACTCCCCTACCCTGAGAGCCGGCAACCAATATTGAGGAGATAGACTAGGTGCCCCACTCCCCTACCCTGAGAGCCGGCAGCCAATATTGAGGAGATAGACTAGGTGCCCCACTCCCCTACCCTGAGAGCCGGCAGCCAATATTGAGGAGATAGACTAGGTGCCCCACTCCCCTACCCTGAGAGCCGGCAGCCAATATTGAGGAGATAGAATAGGTGCCCCACTCCCCTACCCTGAGAGCCGGCAACCAATATTGAGGAGATAGACTAGGTGCCCCACTCCCCTACCCTGAGAGCCGGCAGCCACAGTATTCAACATTCAAGGAATACGGCAGAATAAGAGATTATCTGGAGATAACGCCGAGGTCCATGTCAACAGGAAATAGATGGAAAATGAAATAAACACTTTATGTATTAATTGAAGCTGACAGAAAGGGTGATAGAAATGATTTGTAGAGTTCTCTCTTGAACACTGAGAGAGACCAGTTATGCTCCTTATATGTACCTTACCTTGAGGTTACCTTGAGGTGCTTCCGGGGCTTAGTGTCCCCGCGGCCCGGTCGTCGACCAGGCCTCCTGTAGCGGGAGGGTGTTGAAAAGTCTTTGGGTCTTTGATGATAGATAGAGTATACTCTAAGTATATTCATTGCACCTGTGCTTTTCAATTCTATTTTGCACATCCTGCCATGCCTCCTGGTTTCATGTGATGTAATCTACATGTTTAGATTTGGAACCAACCCCTCTAATATTTTCCACGTGTATCATATATCTCTCTCGCCTGCGCTCTAGAGAGACCAGAGTTAAAACTTTTAATCGGCCCCAATAAGGATGACTTACAGAGGAGGATTCTAGATACAAGATATAAATAAGAATTTGACAAGGGGGATAAAGAGGCTGTAATGAAGATGGAGAACTTTAGAACCATAAGATGGAAGCTGGAGACACAGATGAACCAGGAGATGGAAGCTGGAGACACAGATGAACCATCAGATGGAAGCTGGAGACACAGATGAACCAGGAGATGGAAGCTGGAGACACAGATGAACCAAGAGATGGAAGCTGGAGACACAGATGAACCAGGAGATGGAAGCTGGAGACACAGATGAACCAGGAGATGGAAGCTGGAGACACAGATGAATCATCAGATGGAAGCTGGAGACATAGATGAACCAGGAGATGGAAGCTGGAGACACAGATGAATATCTTGTAAATCTTGTAAACTACAAGATTACCTCGACATGAATACAGTAAACATCTTGAAAATATTTACGACAATAAACAGGAAGAATGAGAACCATTTGCACTAACCAGGAGACAGAAAGGCGGGGCCAGCGATCTATAGCTCAACCCTATAAACACAACTAGGAAAGTACGTGCACACACACACACACACACACACACACACACACACACACACACACACACACACACACACACACACACACACACACACACACACACACACACAAGATCTCTACGAGGCGGGACCAAAGAGCCAAAGCTCAACCCCCGCAAGCACAACTAGGTTAGTACACACACACACACACACACACACACACACACACACACACACACACACACACACACACACACACACACACACACACACACACAATCATCTCCGATACCAGCGTTAATTCTGATGGACTAATGGTGTTAATTACTCATCCTGATGGGCAGGGATGCCGTGAGTAATTAATACCATTTCGTTATAATCTCGCCGCCAATTAAACCATACAGGAAAACACAGGAAAAATCTCCATATGCCTCGTTGGCTTTATGTAAGAATTATGTTAAGAAATGACGTGAGGAAAGTCGAATTATTCCTTAAGGCTGTTTGTGATTTTTTTACATTGTATATTAACATTGGTATCGATTTTCAGTTCTAATTTATCCACTAATTCTATTTTTAACTTGAAGGTTTATTCTTAAGTGGTCTACAAGTCTGGACTAGCAGGGAGTTTGGGGGCTAGGGGTTCACCAGGGTCTACCAGCTGTCTCCTGAGCTGAGACAGTGATGGGCAGTGAAGTGGTCATTTGGGGAAACACTGTTTTCACTTTTAAGTGATTATTTAGTGTGGTGAAAGTTGGGAGTTTAAGACACCTGTGAGCCAGAGTTCTTGTGAGATTGTTCCTGATTGGAGATCTGTTGTGGCTGCTTTCTTCTTTCATCACGTCCTTCCGTCCCTATCTCTCTTCTCTCTTCTTTCCTCTCAGCCTCCTTCTCTCCCTCTCAGCCTCCTTCTCTCCCTCTCAGCCTCCTTCTCTCCCTCTCAGCCTCCTTCTCTCCCTCTCTGCCTCCTTATCTCCCTCTCTGCCTCCTTCTCTCCCTCTCAGCCTCCTTATCTCCCTCTCAGCCTCCTTCTCTCCCTCTCAGCCTCCTTCTCTCCCTCTCAGCCTCCTTCTCTCCCTCTCAGCCTCCTTCTCTCCCTCTCAGCCTCCTTCTCTCCCTCTCAGCCTCCTTCTCTCCCTCTCAGCCTCCTTCTCTCCCTCTCTGCCTCCTTATCTCCCTCTTTTGTTGTTTTAGATTCAGCTACTGGGAGCAAAACGTTCCAAGTAGCACGGGTTATGGTGAGCCCGTAGTGGACTTACCTGGCACAGTAGCGGGGCTGTAACTCTCTCTCTCTCTCTCTCTCTCTCTCTCTCTCTCTCTCTCTCTCTCTCTCTCTCTCTCTCTCTCTCTCTCTCTCTCTCTCTGACAATGAGGACTCCTCACATTCGACCCTCCCCCCTCCCTCCCTCCTCACTTAATGAGAGAAGGTGTGTCCCTTCGTTAACCTTTCAAACAGGTAGGAGAGAGGCAAGGGAAAGGGGGCAGTGGACGGCAAAGAAAAATTAAAGATGGTTTTATAAAGATGGAAAGATGATAACGAGACGGACTGAAGAAGATACAAAGAAGTGTTAACTAAAGAAAATAGACAGCTTAAACGGAGCAAAACACAATGGGAATAAAGATCAAAGAGACGGAAAGAAGGAGAGAGAGAGAGATTAAAAAAATGTTGAGAAGCTTGAAGATATTTTCCTAAAATATCAACTTCCCCTTCAGCGTTCTCTACGTAGACAAACTTCCAAAAGAGATGATATTAGCTGAGCCCATCGCAGCCCCCATACATGGGCCTCAGCCTGGCCATAATGGCCCTGCTGTACGGCACAGCGGGAGATGAGGGGGAGCAGCATCCATTCACCGACTGACCCTTTCAGCATCAGGGGCACCAAGCCTCTCTATGGTCACGACGAGCGCAGCATCCCTGATCACGACCATTGCTACGTATCCAGACACTATGGGAACAGCATTTCTGGCTACGAGATCAGCATCTTTGCCTACAGCATCAGTATCTCTGGCTACGAGATCAGCATCTCTGCCTACAGCATCAGTATCTCTGGCTACGAGATCAGCATCTCTGCCTACAGTATCAGTATCTCTGGCTACAGCATCAGTATCTTTGGCTACGAGATTAGTATCTCTGCCTACAAGATCAGGATCTCTGGCTACAGCATCAGTATCTCTGGCTACGAGATCAGCATCTGTGCCTACAACATCAGAGGCCAGATTCACGAAAACACTTACGCAAGCACTTACGAATGTTTACATCTTTCCTCAATCTTTGACGGCTTTGGTTACATTTATTAAACAGTTTACGAGCATGAAAACGTCCCATTTAACTGTTGTTATTGTTATAAACAGCCTCCTGGTGCTTCGGAGCTCATTAATTGTTTAATAACTGTAAACAAAGCCGACAAAGATTGAGAAAAGATGGACAGATTCGTAAGTGCTCGCGTAACTGCTTCGTGAATCTGGCCCCAGGATCTCTGGCTACGACAAGAGCCAGCATCCCTACCCACAACAATAGGGTAAATCAAGACGAAAAATTAGGGAAGGAAGATACATAAACTAGATTAAAAAAAAAAACAGAATATAATTGCCAGATTATTTAAAAAAAAGAAAGGGATGAGAGAAAGAAAAAGAAAGAAAGCTGATGGGAGATAATTAAATTGATGAGGGTGAAAAAATAGAACAATAACTCAGTTGAAAAAAAAATTCGGTGAGTATTAAAATTCTGTGTAATAATGACAATGATTAATGGGACGTCTATTGTAAAAAAATTTTGGGTGGGTTTCCGGAGGTGTTTTACGGTGATAATTAACTGGGAGCTAATATTAGGGAAAGATTATTCTCTGGGAGAGTTGAGGATTGAAGGGATGGAAGGGATAGGACGAGAGGTCAGATGGGTGGAATGGTGCATAGAATGGAATGGGTCGTGTGGGAAGGTATAATGGGATGGGTGTGGGTCATTTAGGAGAGAGATATATGTAATATATTTATATATCACACACAGAGAGATCACACTAACGTGATGCATCAAGTGAACAAATCCACAAGGGCCGTGACCCTTTTTAACCCTGTCGTAGCTCAGTCGATTAAGGCGGTGTCTGGGATGCTCCCAGACGCAGGTTCGAATCCTCGTCACGGCCCTTGTGGATTTGTATATATATATTTCTCATGAAGAAATAGATCTGCACTAATCAGCAAGAAATTCCTTCCCACACTTTTATCAGTTTATTCTATCTGAATTAAACAACCAAATCAAGCTTCATACTATACGTTTACGAACTTCAAGCTTCATAAACTTGAATACATTCCTACAATGACTACATTTATGAAACTGAAACAAATACAATTCTGTTGAGAGCCTGGAGCGGCCATTTTTAGTCCTGGATAATTTAAGTATTCACAATATTCATTAATGATCTTGGCACAAGTGCTAGCAGCAAATAGCCTTGTTGGATCAAGTTCTCACAAGTCAAGCCTGGCCTCAGGGCGGGCTTGGGGAGTATAAGACCTTCCAGGTTATACACTCCAGGTATACTCCATGTTGTATATTCCTGGAATATACTAGTCCTGGAAAGGTTGTGGCATTAAGTATGAGCAGCAATGTCCTGGAGGCAACGTACCAATCATCGGTTTGGGTTAGATAAGGATTAGATTAGATTAAATCTGGGT
>NW_025561334.1:0-30502 GCF_020424385.1 Procambarus clarkii | reverse complement strand
CTACAGTGGTTGACACCAGCACCCTACAGTGGTTGACACCAGCACCCTACAGTGGTTGACACCAGCACCCTACAGTGGTTGACACCAGCACCCTACAGTGGTTGACACCAGCACCCTACAGTGGTTGACACCAGCACCCTACAGTGGTTGACACCAGCACCCTACAGTGGTTGACACCAGCACCCTACAGTGGTTGACACCAGCACCCTACAGTGGTTGACACCAGCACCCTACAGTGGTTGACACCAGCACCCTACAGTGGTTGACACCAGCACCCTACAGTGGTTGACACCAGCACCCTACAGTGGTTGACACCAGCACCCTACAGTGGTTGACACCAGCACCCTACAGTGGTTGACACCAGCACCCTACAGTGGTTGACACCAGCACCCTACAGTGGTTGACACCAGCACCCTACAGTGGTTGACACCAGCACCCAGTACAGTGGTTGACACCAGCACCCTACAGTGGTTGACACCAGCACCCTACAGTGGTTGACACCAGCACCCTACAGTGGTTGACACCAGCACCCTACAGTGGTTGACACCAGCACCCTACAGTGGTTGACACCAGCACCCTACAGTGGTTGACACCAGCACCCTACACTGGTTGTCACCAGCACCCTACAGTGGTTGACACCAGCACCCTACAGTGGTTGTACAGTGGTTGACACCAGCACCCTACAGTGGTTGACACCAGCACCCTACAGTGGTTGACACCAGCACCCTACAGTGGTTGACACCAGCACCCTACAGTGGTTGACACCAGCACCCTACAGTGGTTGACACCAGCACCCTACAGTGGTTGACACCAGCACCCTACAGTGGTTGACACCAGCACCCTACAGTGGTTGACACCAGCACCCTACAGTGGTTGACACCAGCACCCTACAGTGGTTGACACCAGCACCCTACAGTGGTTGACACCAGCACCCTACAGTGGTTGACACCAGCACCCTACAGTGGTTGACACCAGCACCCTACAGTGGTTGACACCAGCACCCTACAGTGGTTGACACCAGCACCCTACAGTGGTTGACACCAGCACCCTACAGTGGTTGACACCAGCACCCTACAGTGGTTGACACCAGCACCCTACAGTGGTTGACACCAGCACCCTACAGTGGTTGACACCAGCACCCTACAGTGGTTGACACCAGCACCCTACAGTGGTTGACACCAGCACCCTACAGTGGTTGACACCAGCACCCTACAGTGGTTGACACCAGCACCCTACAGTGGTTGACACCAGCACCCTACAGTGGTTGACACCAGCACCCTACAGTGGTTGACACCAGCACCCTACAGTGGTTGACACCAGCACCCTACAGTGGTTGACACCAGCACCCTACAGTGGTTGACACCAGCACCCTACAGTGGTTGACACCAGCACCCTACAGTGGTTGACACCAGCACCCTACAGTGGTTGACACCAGCACCCTACAGTGGTTGACACCAGCACCCTACAGTGGTTGACACCAGCACCCTACAGTGGTTGACACCAGCACCCTACAGTGGTTGACACCAGCACCCTACAGTGGTTGACACCAGCACCCTACAGTGGTTGACACCAGCACCCAGTACAGTGGTTGACACCAGCACCCTACAGTGGTTGACACCAGCACCCTACAGTGGTTGACACCAGCACCCTACAGTGGTTGACACCAGCACCCTACAGTGGTTGACACCAGCACCCTACAGTGGTTGACACCAGCACCCTACAGTGGTTGACACCAGCACCCTACAGTGGTTGACACCAGCACCCTACAGTGGTTGACACCAGCACCCTACAGTGGTTGACACCAGCACCCTACAGTGGTTGACACCAGCACCCTACAGTGGTTGACACCAGCACCCTACAGTGGTTGACACCAGCACCCTACACAGTGGTTGACACCAGCACCCTACAGTGGTTGACACCAGCACCCTACAGTGGTTGACACCAGCACCCTACAGTGGTTGACACCAGCACCCTACAGTGGTTGACACCAGCACCCTACAGTGGTTGACACCAGCACCCTACAGTGGTTGACACCAGCACCCTACAGTGGTTGACACCAGCACCCTACAGTGGTTGACACCAGCACCCTACAGTGGTTGACACCAGCACCCTACAGTGGTTGACACCAGCACCCTACAGTGGTTGACACCAGCACCCTACAGTGGTTGACACCAGCACCCTACAGTGGTTGACACCAGCACCCTACAGTGGTTGACACCAGCACCCTACAGTGGTTGACACCAGCACCCTACAGTGGTTGACACCAGCACCCTACAGTGGTTGACACCAGCACCCTACAGTGGTTGACACCAGCACCCTACAGTGGTTGACACCAGCACCCTACAGTGGTTGACACCAGCACCCTACAGTGGTTGACACCAGCACCCTACAGTGGTTGACACCAGCACCCTACAGTGGTTGACACCAGCACCCTACAGTGGTTGACACCAGCACCCTACAGTGGTTGACACCAGCACCCTACAGTGGTTGACACCAGCACCCTACAGTGGTTGACACCAGCACCCTACAGTGGTTGACACCAGCACCCTACAGTGGTTGACACCAGCACCCTACAGTGGTTGACACCAGCACCCTACAGTGGTTGACACCAGCACCCTACAGTGGTTGACACCAGCACCCTACAGTGGTTGACACCAGCACCCTACAGTGGTTGACACCAGCACCCTACAGTGGTTGACACCAGCACCCTACAGTGGTTGACACCAGCACCCTACAGTGGTTGACACCAGCACCCTACAGTGGTTGACACCAGCACCCTACAGTGGTTGACACCAGCACCCTACAGTGGTTGACACCAGCACCCTACAGTGGTTGACACCAGCACCCTACAGTGGTTGACACCAGCACCCTACAGTGGTTGACACCAGCACCCTACAGTGGTTGACACCAGCACCCTACAGTGGTTGACACCAGCACCCTACAGTGGTTGACACCAGCACCCTACAGTGGTTGACACCAGCACCCTACAGTGGTTGACACCAGCACCCTACAGTGGTTGACACCAGCACCCTACAGTGGTTGACACCAGCACCCTACAGTGGTTGACACCAGCACCCTACAGTGGTTGACACCAGCACCCTACAGTGGTTGACACCAGCACCCTACAGTGGTTGACACCAGCACCCTACAGTGGTTGACACCAGCACCCTACAGTGGTTGACACCAGCACCCTACAGTGGTTGACACCAGCACCCTACAGTGGTTGACACCAGCACCCTACAGTGGTTGACACCAGCACCCTACAGTGGTTGACACCAGCACCCTACAGTGGTTGACACCAGCACCCTACAGTGGTTGACACCAGCACCCTACAGTGGTTGACACCAGCACCCTACAGTGGTTGACACCAGCACCCTACAGTGGTTGACACCAGCACCCTACAGTGGTTGACACCAGCACCCTACAGTGGTTGACACCAGCACCCTACAGTGGTTGACACCAGCACCCTACAGTGGTTGACACCAGCACCCTACAGTGGTTGACACCAGCACCCTACAGTGGTTGACACCAGCACCCTACAGTGGTTGACACCAGCACCCTACAGTGGTTGACACCAGCACCCTACAGTGGTTGACACCAGCACCCTACAGTGGTTGACACCAGCACCCTACAGTGGTTGACACCAGCACCCAGTACAGTGGTTGACACCAGCACCCTACAGTGGTTGACACCAGCACCCTACAGTGGTTGACACCAGCACCCTACAGTGGTTGACACCAGCACCCTACAGTGGTTGACACCAGCACCCTACAGTGGTTGACACCAGCACCCTACAGTGGTTGACACCACAGTGGTTGACACCAGTGGTTGACACCAGCACCCTACAGTGGTTGACACCAGCACCCTACAGTGGTTGACACCAGCACCCTACAGTGGTTGACACCAGCACCCTACAGTGGTTGACACCAGCACCCTACAGTGGTTGACACCAGCACCCTACAGTGGTTGACACCAGCACCCTACAGTGGTTGACACCAGCACCCTACAGTGGTTGACACCAGCACCCTACAGTGGTTGACACCAGCACCCTACAGTGGTTGACACCAGCACCCTACAGTGGTTGACACCAGCACCCTACAGTGGTTGACACCAGCACCCTACAGTGGTTGACACCAGCACCCTACAGTGGTTGACACCAGCACCCTACAGTGGTTGACACCAGCACCCTACAGTGGTTGACACCAGCACCCTACAGTGGTTGACACCAGCACCCTACAGTGGTTGACACCAGCACCCTACAGTGGTTGACACCAGCACCCTACAGTGGTTGACACCAGCACCCTACAGTGGTTGACACCAGCACCCTACAGTGGTTGACACCAGCACCCTACAGTGGTTGACACCAGCACCCTACAGTGGTTGACACCAGCACCCTACAGTGGTTGACACCAGCACCCTACAGTGGTTGACACCAGCACCCTACAGTGGTTGACACCAGCACCCTACAGTGGTTGACACCAGCACCCTACAGTGGTTGACACCAGCACCCTACAGTGGTTGACACCAGCACCCTACAGTGGTTGACACCAGCACCCTACAGTGGTTGACACCAGCACCCTACAGTGGTTGACACCAGCACCCTACAGTGGTTGACACCAGCACCCTACAGTGGTTGACACCAGCACCCTACAGTGGTTGACACCAGCACCCTACAGTGGTTGACACCAGCACCCTACAGTGGTTGACACCAGCACCCTACAGTGGTTGACACCAGCACCCTACAGTGGTTGACACCAGCACCCTACAGTGGTTGACACCAGCACCAGCACCTACAGTGGTTGACACCAGCACCCTACAGTGGTTGACACCAGCACCCTACAGTGGTTGACACCAGCACCCTACAGTGGTTGACACCAGCACCCTACAGTGGTTGACACCAGCACCCTACAGTGGTTGACACCAGCACCCTACAGTGGTTGACACCAGCACCCTACAGTGGTTGACACCAGCACCCTACAGTGGTTGACACCAGCACCCTACAGTGGTTGACACCAGCACCCTACAGTGGTTGACACCAGCACCCTACAGTGGTTGACACCAGCACCCTACAGTGGTTGACACCAGCACCCTACAGTGGTTGACACCAGCACCGTACAGTGGTTGACACCAGCACCCTACAGTGGTTGACACCAGCACCCTACAGTGGTTGACACCAGCACCCTACAGTGGTTGACACCAGCACCCTACAGTGGTTGACACCAGCACCCTACAGTGGTGGTTGACACCAGCACCCTACAGTGGTTGACACCAGCACCCTACAGTGGTTGACACCAGCACCCTACAGTGGTTGACACCAGCACCCTACAGTGGTTGACACCAGCACCCTACAGTGGTTGACACCAGCACCCTACAGTGGTTGACACCAGCACCCTACAGTGGTTGACACCAGCACCCTACAGTGGTTGACACCAGCACCCTACAGTGGTTGACACCAGCACCCTACAGTGGTTGACACCAGCACCCTACAGTGGTTGACACCAGCACCCTACAGTGGTTGACACCAGCACCCTACAGTGGTTGACACCAGCACCCTACAGTGGTTGACACCAGCACCCTACAGTGGTTGACACCAGCACCCTACAGTGGTTGACACCAGCACCCTACAGTGGTTGACACCAGCACCCTACAGTGGTTGACACCAGCACCCTACAGTGGTTGACACCAGCACCCTACAGTGGTTGACACCAGCACCCTACAGTGGTTGACACCAGCACCCTACAGTGGTTGACACCAGCACCCTACAGTGGTTGACACCAGCACCCTACAGTGGTTGACACCAGCACCCTACAGTGGTTGACACCAGCACCCTACAGTGGTTGACACCAGCACCCTACAGTGGTTGACACCAGCACCCTACAGTGGTTGACACCAGCACCCTACAGTGGTTGACACCAGCACCCTACAGTGGTTGACACCAGCACCCTACAGTGGTTGACACCAGCACCCTACAGTGGTTGACACCAGCACCCTACAGTGGTTGACACCAGCACCCTACAGTGGTTGACACCAGCACCCTACAGTGGTTGACACCAGCACCCTACAGTGGTTGACACCAGCACCCTACAGTGGTTGACACCAGCACCCTACAGTGGTTGACACCAGCACCCTACAGTGGTTGACACCAGCACCCTACAGTGGTTGACACCAGCACCCTACAGTGGTTGACACCAGCACCCTACAGTGGTTGACACCAGCACCCTACAGTGGTTGACACCAGCACCCTACAGTGGTTGACACCAGCACCCTACAGTGGTTGACACCAGCACCCTACAGTGGTTGACACCAGCACCCTACAGTGGTTGACACCAGCACCCTACAGTGGTTGACACCAGCACCCTACAGTGGTTGACACCAGCACCCTACAGTGGTTGACACCAGCACCCTACAGTGGTTGACACCAGCACCCTACAGTGGTTGACACCAGCACCCTACAGTGGTTGACACCAGCACCCTACAGTGGTTGACACCAGCACCCTACAGTGGTTGACACCAGCACCCTACAGTGGTTGACACCAGCACCCTACAGTGGTTGACACCAGCACCCTACAGTGGTTGACACCAGCACCCTACAGTGGTTGACACCAGCACCCTACAGTGGTTGACACCAGCACCCTACAGTGGTTGACACCAGCACCCTACAGTGGTTGACACCAGCACCCTACAGTGGTTGACACCAGCACCCTACAGTGGTTGACACCAGCACCCTACAGTGGTTGACACCAGCACCCTACAGTGGTTGACACCAGCACCCTACAGTGGTTGACACCAGCACCCTACAGTGGTTGACACCAGCACCCTACAGTGGTTGACACCAGCACCCTACAGTGGTTGACACCAGCACCCTACAGTGGTTGACACCAGCACCCTACAGTGGTTGACACCAGCACCCTACAGTGGTTGACACCAGCACCCTACAGTGGTTGACACCAGCACCCTACAGTGGTTGACACCAGCACCCTACAGTGGTTGACACCAGCACCCTACAGTGGTTGACACCAGCACCCTACAGTGGTTGACACCAGCACCCTACAGTGGTTGACACCAGCACCCTACAGTGGTTGACACCAGCACCCTACAGTGGTTGACACCAGCACCCTACAGTGGTTGACACCAGCACCCTACAGTGGTTGACACCAGCACCCTACAGTGGTTGACACCAGCACCCTACAGTGGTTGACACCAGCACCCTACAGTGGTTGACACCAGCACCCTACAGTGGTTGACACCAGCACCCTACAGTGGTTGACACCAGCACCCTACAGTGGTTGACACCAGCACCCTACAGTGGTTGACACCAGCACCCTACAGTGGTTGACACCAGCACCCTACAGTGGTTGACACCAGCACCCTACAGTGGTTGACACCAGCACCCTACAGTGGTTGACACCAGCACCCTACAGTGGTTGACACCAGCACCCTACAGTGGTTGACACCAGCACCCTACAGTGGTTGACACCAGCACCCTACAGTGGTTGACACCAGCACCCTACAGTGGTTGACACCAGCACCCTACAGTGGTTGACACCAGCACCCTACAGTGGTTGACACCAGCACCCTACAGTGGTTGACACCAGCACCCTACAGTGGTTGACACCAGCACCCTACAGTGGTTGACACCAGCACCCTACAGTGGTTGACACCAGCACCCTACAGTGGTTGACACCAGCACCCTACAGTGGTTGACACCAGCACCCTACAGTGGTTGACACCAGCACCCTACAGTGGTTGACACCAGCACCCTACAGTGGTTGACACCAGCACCCTACAGTGGTTGACACCAGCACCCTACAGTGGTTGACACCAGCACCCTACAGTGGTTGACACCAGCACCCTACAGTGGTTGACACCAGCACCCTACAGTGGTTGACACCAGCACCCTACAGTGGTTGACACCAGCACCCTACAGTGGTTGACACCAGCACCCTACAGTGGTTGACACCAGCACCCTACAGTGGTTGACACCAGCACCCTACAGTGGTTGACACCAGCACCCTACAGTGGTTGACACCAGCACCCTACAGTGGTTGACACCAGCACCCTACAGTGGTTGACACCAGCACCCTACAGTGGTTGACACCAGCACCCTACAGTGGTTGACACCAGCACCCTACAGTGGTTGACACCAGCACCCTACAGTGGTTGACACCAGCACCCTACAGTGGTTGACACCAGCACCCTACAGTGGTTGACACCAGCACCCTACAGTGGTTGACACCAGCACCCTACAGTGGTTGACACCAGCACCCTACAGTGGTTGACACCAGCACCCTACAGTGGTTGACACCAGCACCCTACAGTGGTTGACACCAGCACCCTACAGTGGTTGACACCAGCACCCTACAGTGGTTGACACCAGCACCCTACAGTGGTTGACACCAGCACCCTACAGTGGTTGACACCAGCACCCTACAGTGGTTGACACCAGCACCCTACAGTGGTTGACACCAGCACCCTACAGTGGTTGACACCAGCACCCTACAGTGGTTGACACCAGCACCCTACAGTGGTTGACACCAGCACCCTACAGTGGTTGACACCAGCACCCTACAGTGGTTGACACCAGCACCCTACAGTGGTTGACACCAGCACCCTACAGTGGTTGACACCAGCACCCTACAGTGGTTGACACCAGCACCCTACAGTGGTTGACACCAGCACCAGTGGTTGACACCAGCACCAGTGGTTGACACCAGCACCAGTGGTTGACACCAGCACCCTACAGTGGTTGACACCAGCACCCTACAGTGGTTGACACCAGCACCCTACAGTGGTTGACACCAGCACCCTACAGTGGTTGACACCAGCACCCTACAGTGGTTGACACCAGCACCCTACAGTGGTTGACACCAGCACCCTACAGTGGTTGACACCAGCACCCTACAGTGGTTGACACCAGCACCCTACAGTGGTTGACACCAGCACCCTACAGTGGTTGACACCAGCACCCTACAGTGGTTGACACCAGCACCCTACAGTGGTTGACACCAGCACCCTACAGTGGTTGACACCAGCACCCTACAGTGGTTGACACCAGCACCCTACAGTGGTTGACACCAGCACCCTACAGTGGTTGACACCAGCACCCTACAGTGGTTGACACCAGCACCCTACAGTGGTTGACACCAGCACCCTACAGTGGTTGACACCAGCACCCTACAGTGGTTGACACCAGCACCCTACAGTGGTTGACACCAGCACCCTACAGTGGTTGACACCAGCACCCTACAGTGGTTGACACCAGCACCCTACAGTGGTTGACACCAGCACCCTACAGTGGTTGACACCAGCACCCTACAGTGGTTGACACCAGCACCCTACAGTGGTTGACACCAGCACCCTACAGTGGTTGACACCAGCACCCTACAGTGGTTGACACCAGCACCCTACAGTGGTTGACACCAGCACCCTACAGTGGTTGACACCAGCACCCTACAGTGGTTGACACCAGCACCCTACAGTGGTTGACACCAGCACCCTACAGTGGTTGACACCAGCACCCTACAGTGGTTGACACCAGCACCCTACAGTGGTTGACACCAGCACCCTACAGTGGTTGACACCAGCACCCTACAGTGGTTGACACCAGCACCCTACAGTGGTTGACACCAGCACCCTACAGTGGTTGACACCAGCACCCTACAGTGGTTGACACCAGCACCCTACAGTGGTTGACACCAGCACCCTACAGTGGTTGACACCAGCACCCTACAGTGGTTGACACCAGCACCCTACAGTGGTTGACACCAGCACCCTACAGTGGTTGACACCAGCACCCTACAGTGGTTGACACCACCAGCACCAGCACCTACAGTGGTTGACACCAGCACCCTACAGTGGTTGACACCAGCACCCTACAGTGGTTGACACCAGCACCCTACAGTGGTTGACACCAGCACCCTACAGTGGTTGACACCAGCACCCTACAGTGGTTGACACCAGCACCCTACAGTGGTTGACACCAGCACCCTACAGTGGTTGACACCAGCACCCTACAGTGGTTGACACCAGCACCCTACAGTGGTTGACACCAGCACCCTACAGTGGTTGACACCAGCACCCTACAGTGGTTGACACCAGCACCCTACAGTGGTTGACACCAGCACCCTACAGTGGTTGACACCAGCACCCTACAGTGGTTGACACCAGCACCCTACAGTGGTTGACACCAGCACCCTACAGTGGTTGACACCAGCACCCTACAGTGGTTGACACCAGCACCCTACAGTGGTTGACACCAGCACAGTGGTTGACACCAGCACCCTACAGTGGTTGACACCAGCACCCTACAGTGGTTGACACCAGCACCCTACAGTGGTTGACACCAGCACCCTACAGTGGTTGACACCAGCACCCTACAGTGGTTGACACCAGCACCCTACAGTGGTTGACACCAGCACGCCCTACAGTGGTTGACCTACAGTGGTTGACACCAGCACCCTACAGTGGTTGACACCAGCACCCTACAGTGGTTGACACCAGCACCCTACAGTGGTTGACACCAGCACCCTACAGTGGTTGACACCAGCACCCTACAGTGGTTGACACCAGCACCCTACAGTGGTTGACACCAGCACCCTACAGTGGTTGACACCAGCACCCTACAGTGGTTGACACCAGCACCCTACAGTGGTTGACACCAGCACCCTACAGTGGTTGACACCAGCACCCTACAGTGGTTGACACCAGCACCCTACAGTGGTTGACACCAGCACCCTACAGTGGTTGACACCAGCACCCTACAGTGGTTGACACCAGCACCCTACAGTGGTTGACACCAGCACCCTACAGTGGTTGACACCAGCACCCTACAGTGGTTGACACCAGCACCCAGTACAGTGGTTGACACCAGCACCCTACAGTGGTTGACACCAGCACCCTACAGTGGTTGACACCAGCACCCTACAGTGGTTGACACCAGCACCCTACAGTGGTTGACACCAGCACCCTACAGTGGTTGACACCAGCACCCTACAGTGGTTGACACCAGCACCCTACAGTGGTTGACACCAGCACCCTACAGTGGTTGACACCAGCACCCTACAGTGGTTGACACCAGCACCCTACAGTGGTTGACACCAGCACCCTACAGTGGTTGACACCAGCACCCTACAGTGGTTGACACCAGCACCCTACAGTGGTTGACACCAGCACCCTACAGTGGTTGACACCAGCACCCTACAGTGGTTGACACCAGCACCCTACAGTGGTTGACACCAGCACCCTACAGTGGTTGACACCAGCACCCTACAGTGGTTGACACCAGCACCCTACAGTGGTTGACACCAGCACCCTACAGTGGTTGACACCAGCACCCTACAGTGGTTGACACCAGCACCCTACAGTGGTTGACACCAGCACCCTACAGTGGTTGACACCAGCACCCTACAGTGGTTGACACCAGCACCCTACAGTGGTTGACACCAGCACCCTACAGTGGTTGACACCAGCACCCTACAGTGGTTGACACCAGCACCCTACAGTGGTTGACACCAGCACCCTACAGTGGTTGACACCAGCACCCTACAGTGGTTGACACCAGCACCCTACAGTGGTTGACACCAGCACCCTACAGTGGTTGACACCAGCACCCTACAGTGGTTGACACCAGCACCCTACAGTGGTTGACACCAGCACCCTACAGTGGTTGACACCAGCACCCTACAGTGGTTGACACCAGCACCCTACAGTGGTTGACACCAGCACCCTACAGTGGTTGACACCAGCACCCTACAGTGGTTGACACCAGCACCCTACAGTGGTTGACACCAGCACCCTACAGTGGTTGACACCAGCACCCTACAGTGGTTGACACCAGCACCCTACAGTGGTTGACACCAGCACCCTACAGTGGTTGACACCAGCACCCTACAGTGGTTGACACCAGCACCCTACAGTGGTTGACACCAGCACCCTACAGTGGTTGACACCAGCACCCTACAGTGGTTGACACCAGCACCCTACAGTGGTTGACACCAGCACCCTACAGTGGTTGACACCAGCACCCTACAGTGGTTGACACCAGCACCCTACAGTGGTTGACACCAGCACCCTACAGTGGTTGACACCAGCACCCTACAGTGGTTGACACCAGCACCCTACAGTGGTTGACACCAGCACCCTACAGTGGTTGACACCAGCACCCTACAGTGGTTGACACCAGCACCCTACAGTGGTTGACACCAGCACCCTACAGTGGTTGACACCAGCACCCTACAGTGGTTGACACCAGCACCCTACAGTGGTTGACACCAGCACCCTACAGTGGTTGACACCAGCACCCTACAGTGGTTGACACCAGCACCCTACAGTGGTTGACACCAGCACCCTACAGTGGTTGACACCAGCACCCTACAGTGGTTGACACCAGCACCCTACAGTGGTTGACACCAGCACCCTACAGTGGTTGACACCAGCACCCTACAGTGGTTGACACCAGCACCCTACAGTGGTTGACACCAGCACCCTACAGTGGTTGACACCAGCACCCTACAGTGGTTGACACCAGCACCCTACAGTGGTTGACACCAGCACCCTACAGTGGTTGACACCAGCACCCTACAGTGGTTGACACCAGCACCCTACAGTGGTTGACACCAGCACCCTACAGTGGTTGACACCAGCACCCTACAGTGGTTGACACCAGCACACAGTGGTTGACACCAGCACCCTACAGTGGTTGACACCAGCACCCTACAGTGGTTGACACCAGCACCCTACAGTGGTTGACACCAGCACCCTACAGTGGTTGACACCAGCACCCTACAGTGGTTGACACCAGCACCCTACAGTGGTTGACACCAGCACCCTACAGTGGTTGACACCAGCACCCTACAGTGGTTGACACCAGCACCCTACAGTGGTTGACACCAGCACCCTACAGT
This sequence comes from Procambarus clarkii, assembly GCF_020424385.1. Classification (NCBI taxonomy): domain Eukaryota; kingdom Metazoa; phylum Arthropoda; class Malacostraca; order Decapoda; family Cambaridae; genus Procambarus; species Procambarus clarkii. Next base: position 17,600 of record NW_025561334.1, on the reverse strand, counting down.
GGTTGACACCAGCACCCTACAGTGGTTGACACCAGCACCCTACAGTGGTTGACACCAGCACCCTACAGTGGTTGACACCAGCACCCTACAGTGGTTGACACCAGCACCCTACAGTGGTTGACACCAGCACCCTACAGTGGTTGACACCAGCACCCTACAGTGGTTGACACCAGCACCCTACAGTGGTTGACACCAGCACCCTACAGTGGTTGACACCAGCACCCTACAGTGGTTGACACCAGCACCCTACAGTGGTTGACACCAGCACCCTACAGTGGTTGACACCAGCACCCTACAGTGGTTGACACCAGCACCCTACAGTGGTTGACACCAGCACCCTACAGTGGTTGACACCAGCACCCTACAGTGGTTGACACCAGCACCCTACAGTGGTTGACACCAGCACCCTACAGTGGTTGACACCAGCACCCTACAGTGGTTGACACCAGCACCCTACAGTGGTTGACACCAGCACCCTACAGTGGTTGACACCAGCACCCTACAGTGGTTGACACCAGCACCCTACAGTGGTTGACACCAGCACAGTGGTTGACACCAGCACCCTACAGTGGTTGACACCAGCACCCTACAGTGGTTGACACCAGCACCCTACAGTGGTTGACACCAGCACCCTACAGTGGTTGACACCAGCACCCTACAGTGGTTGACACCAGCACCCTACAGTGGTTGACACCAGCACCCTACAGTGGTTGACACCAGCACCCTACAGTGGTTGACACCAGCACCCTACAGTGGTTGACACCAGCACCCTACAGTGGTTGACACCAGCACCCTACAGTGGTTGACACCAGCACCCTACAGTGGTTGACACCAGCACCCTACAGTGGTTGACACCAGCACCCTACAGTGGTTGACACCAGCACCCTACAGTGGTTGACACCAGCACCCTACAGTGGTTGACACCAGCACCCTACAGTGGTTGACACCAGCACCCTACAGTGGTTGACACCAGCACCCTACAGTGGTTGACACCAGCACCCTACAGTGGTTGACACCAGCACCCTACAGTGGTTGACACCAGCACCACCAGCTACAGTGGTTGACACCAGCACCCTACAGTGGTTGACACCAGCACCCTACAGTGGTTGACACCAGCACCCTACAGTGGTTGACACCAGCACCCTACAGTGGTTGACACCAGCACCCTACAGTGGTTGACACCAGCACCCTACAGTGGTTGACACCAGCACCCTACAGTGGTTGACACCAGCACCCTACAGTGGTTGACACCAGCACCCTACAGTGGTTGACACCAGCACCCTACAGTGGTTGACACCAGCACCCTACAGTGGTTGACACCAGCACCCTACAGTGGTTGACACCAGCACCCTACAGTGGTTGACACCAGCACCCTACAGTGGTTGACACCAGCACCCTACAGTGGTTGACACCAGCACCCTACAGTGGTTGACACCAGCACCCTACAGTGGTTGACACCAGCACCCTACAGTGGTTGACACCAGCACCCTACAGTGGTTGACACCAGCACCCTACAGTGGTTGACACCAGCACCCTACAGTGGTTGACACCAGCACCTACAGTGGTTGACACCAGCACCCTACAGTGGTTGACACCAGCACCCTACAGTGGTTGACACCAGCACCCTACAGTGGTTGACACCAGCACCCTACAGTGGTTGACACCAGCACCCTACAGTGGTTGACACCAGCACCCTACAGTGGTTGACACCAGCACCCTACAGTGGTTGACACCAGCACCCTACAGTGGTTGACACCAGCACCCTACAGTGGTTGACACCAGCACCCTACAGTGGTTGACACCAGCACCCTACAGTGGTTGACACCAGCACCCTACAGTGGTTGACACCAGCACCCTACAGTGGTTGACACCAGCACCCTACAGTGGTTGACACCAGCACCCTACAGTGGTTGACACCAGCACCCTACAGTGGTTGACACCAGCACCCTACAGTGGTTGACACCAGCACCCTACAGTGGTTGACACCAGCACCCTACAGTGGTTGACACCAGCACCCTACAGTGGTTGACACCAGCACCCTACAGTGGTTGACACCAGCACCCTACAGTGGTTGACACCAGCACCCTACAGTGGTTGACACCAGCACCCTACAGTGGTTGACACCAGCACCCTACAGTGGTTGACACCAGCACCCTACAGTGGTTGACACCAGCACCCTACAGTGGTTGACACCAGCACCCTACAGTGGTTGACACCAGCACCCTACAGTGGTTGACACCAGCACCCTACAGTGGTTGACACCAGCACCCTACAGTGGTTGACACCAGCACCCTACAGTGGTTGACACCAGCACCCTACAGTGGTTGACACCAGCACACCAGCACCCTACAGTGGTTGACACCAGCACCCTACAGTGGTTGACACCAGCACCCTACAGTGGTTGACACCAGCACCCTACAGTGGTTGACACCAGCACCCTACAGTGGTTGACACCAGCACCCTACAGTGGTTGACACCAGCACCCTACAGTGGTTGACACCAGCACCCTACAGTGGTTGACACCAGCACCCTACAGTGGTTGACACCAGCACCCTACAGTGGTTGACACCAGCACCCTACAGTGGTTGACACCAGCACCCTACAGTGGTTGACACCAGCACCCTACAGTGGTTGACACCAGCACCCTACAGTGGTTGACACCAGCACCCTACAGTGGTTGACACCAGCACCCTACAGTGGTTGACACCAGCACCCTACAGTGGTTGACACCAGCACCCTACAGTGGTTGACACCAGCACCCTACAGTGGTTGACACCAGCACCCTACAGTGGTTGACACCAGCACCCTACAGTGGTTGACACCAGCACCCTACAGTGGTTGACACCAGCACCCTACAGTGGTTGACACCAGCACCCTACAGTGGTTGACACCAGCACCCTACAGTGGTTGACACCAGCACCCTACAGTGGTTGACACCAGCACCCTACAGTGGTTGACACCAGCACCCTACAGTGGTTGACACCAGCACCCTACAGTGGTTGACACCAGCACCCTACAGTGGTTGACACCAGCACCCTACAGTGGTTGACACCAGCACCCTACAGTGGTTGACACCAGCACCCTACAGTGGTTGACACCAGCACCCTACAGTGGTTGACACCAGCACCCTACAGTGGTTGACACCAGCACCCTACAGTGGTTGACACCAGCACCCTACAGTGGTTGACACCAGCACCCTACAGTGGTTGACACCAGCACCCTACAGTGGTTGACACCAGCACCCTACAGTGGTTGACACCAGCACCCTACAGTGGTTGACACCAGCACCCTACAGTGGTTGACACCAGCACCCTACAGTGGTTGACACCAGCACCCTACAGTGGTTGACACCAGCACCCTACAGTGGTTGACACCAGCACCCTACAGTGGTTGACACCAGCACCCTACAGTGGTTGACACCAGCACCCTACAGTGGTTGACACCAGCACCCTACAGTGGTTGACACCAGCACCCTACAGTGGTTGACACCAGCACCCTACAGTGGTTGACACCAGCACCCTACAGTGGTTGACACCAGCACCCTACAGTGGTTGACACCAGCACCCTACAGTGGTTGACACCAGCACCCTACAGTGGTTGACACCAGCACCCTACAGTGGTTGACACCAGCACCCTACAGTGGTTGACACCAGCACCCTACAGTGGTTGACACCAGCACCCTACAGTGGTTGACACCAGCACCCTACAGTGGTTGACACCAGCACCCTACAGTGGTTGACACCAGCACCCTACAGTGGTTGACACCAGCACCCTACAGTGGTTGACACCAGCACCCTACAGTGGTTGACACCAGCACCCTACAGTGGTTGACACCAGCACCCTACAGTGGTTGACACCAGCACCCTACAGTGGTTGACACCAGCACCCTACAGTGGTTGACACCAGCACCCTACAGTGGTTGACACCAGCACCCTACAGTGGTTGACACCAGCACCCTACAGTGGTTGACACCAGCACCCTACAGTGGTTGACACCAGCACCCTACAGTGGTTGACACCAGCACCCTACAGTGGTTGACACCAGCACCCTACAGTGGTTGACACCAGCACCCTACAGTGGTTGACACCAGCACCCTACAGTGGTTGACACCAGCACCCTACAGTGGTTGACACCAGCACCCTACAGTGGTTGACACCAGCACCCTACAGTGGTTGACACCAGCACCCTACAGTGGTTGACACCAGCACCCTACAGTGGTTGACACCAGCACCCTACAGTGGTTGACACCAGCACCCTACAGTGGTTGACACCAGCACCCTACAGTGGTTGACACCAGCACCCTACAGTGGTTGACACCAGCACCCTACAGTGGTTGACACCAGCACCCTACAGTGGTTGACACCAGCACCCTACAGTGGTTGACACCAGCACCCTACAGTGGTTGACACCAGCACCCTACAGTGGTTGACACCAGCACCCTACAGTGGTTGACACCAGCACCCTACAGTGGTTGACACCAGCACCCTACAGTGGTTGACACCAGCACCCTACAGTGGTTGACACCAGCACCCTACAGTGGTTGACACCAGCACCCTACAGTGGTTGACACCAGCACCTACAGTGGTTGACACCAGCACCCTACAGTGGTTGACACCAGCACCCTACAGTGGTTGACACCAGCACCCTACAGTGGTTGACACCAGCACCCTACAGTGGTTGACACCAGCACCCTACAGTGGTTGACACCAGCACCCTACAGTGGTTGACACCAGCACCCTACAGTGGTTGACACCAGCACCCTACAGTGGTTGACACCAGCACCCTACAGTGGTTGACACCAGCACCCTACAGTGGTTGACACCAGCACCCTACAGTGGTTGACACCAGCACCCTACAGTGGTTGACACCAGCACCCTACAGTGGTTGACACCAGCACCCTACAGTGGTTGACACCAGCACCCTACAGTGGTTGACACCAGCACCCTACAGTGGTTGACACCAGCACCCTACAGTGGTTGACACCAGCACCCTACAGTGGTTGACACCAGCACCCTACAGTGGTTGACACCAGCACCCTACAGTGGTTGACACCAGCACCCTACAGTGGTTGACACCAGCACCCTACAGTGGTTGACACCAGCACCCTACAGTGGTTGACACCAGCACCCTACAGTGGTTGACACCAGCACCCTACAGTGGTTGACACCAGCACCCTACAGTGGTTGACACCAGCACCCTACAGTGGTTGACACCAGCACCCTACAGTGGTTGACACCAGCACCCTACAGTGGTTGACACCAGCACCCTACAGTGGTTGACACCAGCACCCTACAGTGGTTGACACCAGCACCCTACAGTGGTTGACACCAGCACCCTACAGTGGTTGACACCAGCACCCTACAGTGGTTGACACCAGCACCCTACAGTGGTTGACACCAGCACCCTACAGTGGTTGACACCAGCACCCTACAGTGGTTGACACCAGCACCCTACAGTGGTTGACACCAGCACCCTACAGTGGTTGACACCAGCACCCTACAGTGGTTGACACCAGCACCCTACAGTGGTTGACACCAGCACCCTACAGTGGTTGACACCAGCACCCTACAGTGGTTGACACCAGCACCCTACAGTGGTTGACAGCACCCTACAGTGGTTGACACCAGCAGCACCCTACAGTGGTTGACACCAGCACCCTACAGTGGTTGACACCAGCACCCTACAGTGGTTGACACCAGCACCCTACAGTGGTTGACACCAGCACCCTACAGTGGTTGACACCAGCACCCTACAGTGGTTGACACCAGCACCCTACAGTGGTTGACACCAGCACCCTACAGTGGTTGACACCAGCACCCTACAGTGGTTGACACCAGCACCCTACAGTGGTTGACACCAGCACCCTACAGTGGTTGACACCAGCACCCTACAGTGGTTGACACCAGCACCCTACAGTGGTTGACACCAGCACCCTACAGTGGTTGACACCAGCACCCTACAGTGGTTGACACCAGCACCCTACAGTGGTTGACACCAGCACCCTACAGTGGTTGACACCAGCACCCTACAGTGGTTGACACCAGCACCCTACAGTGGTTGACACCAGCACCCTACAGTGGTTGACACCAGCACCCTACAGTGGTTGACACCAGCACCCTACAGTGGTTGACACCAGCACCCTACAGTGGTTGACACCAGCACCCTACAGTGGTTGACACCAGCACCCTACAGTGGTTGACACCAGCACCCTACAGTGGTTGACACCAGCACCCTACAGTGGTTGACACCAGCACCCTACAGTGGTTGACACCAGCACCCTACAGTGGTTGACACCAGCACCCTACAGTGGTTGACACCAGCACCCTACAGTGGTTGACACCAGCAGCCTACAGTGGTTGACACCAGCACCCTACAGTGGTTGACACCAGCACCCTACAGTGGTTGACACCAGCACCCTACAGTGGTTGACACCAGCACCCTACAGTGGTTGACACCAGCAGGCCTACAGTGGTTGACACCAGCACCCTACAGTGGTTGACACCAGCACCCTACAGTGGTTGACACCAGCACCCTACAGTGGTTGACACCAGCACCCTACAGTGGTTGACACCAGCACCCTACAGTGGTTGACACCAGCACCCTACAGTGGTTGACACCAGCACCCTACAGTGGTTGACACCAGCACCCTACAGTGGTTGACACCAGCACCCTACAGTGGTTGACACCAGCACCCTACAGTGGTTGACACCAGCACCCTACAGTGGTTGACACCAGCACCCTACAGTGGTTGACACCAGCACCCTACAGTGGTTGACACCAGCACCCTACAGTGGTTGACACCAGCACCCTACAGTGGTTGACACCAGCACCCTACAGTGGTTGACACCAGCACCCTACAGTGGTTGACACCAGCACCCTACAGTGGTTGACACCAGCACCCTACAGTGGTTGACACCAGCACCCTACAGTGGTTGACACCAGCACCCTACAGTGGTTGACACCAGCACCCTACAGTGGTTGACACCAGCACCCTACAGTGGTTGACACCAGCACGCCTACAGTGGTTGGCACCAGCTGACCATACAGTGGTTGACACCAGCTGACCTACAGTGGTTGACACCAGCACCCTACAGTGGTTGACACCAGCACCCTACAGTGGTTGACACCAAAACCCTACTGTGGTTGACACCAGCACCCTACAGTGGTTGACACCAGCACCCTACAGTGGTTGACACCAGCACCCTACAGTGGTTGACACCAGCACCCTACAGTGGTTGACACCAGCACCCTACAGTGGTTGACACCAGCACCCTACAGTGGTTGACACCAGCACCCTACAGTGGTTGACACCAGCACCCTACAGTGGTTGACACCAGCACCCTACAGTGGTTGACACCAGCACCCTACAGTGGTTGACACCAGCACCCTACAGTGGTTGACACCAGCACCCTACAGTGGTTGACACCAGCACCCTACAGTGGTTGACACCAGCACCCTACAGTGGTTGACACCAGCACCCTACAGTGGTTGACACCAGCACCCTACAGTGGTTGACACCAGCACCCTACAGTGGTTGACACCAGCACCCTACAGCACCCTACAGTGGTGACACCAGCACCCTACAGTGGTTGACACCAGCCCACGAGGGAACCACCTATTACACCCACCACCACCACCACCGCCACCCAAGCTGACAGTATCAAGCTTCGTGAGGGTGCAAGCTACTGCAATCGTCGTCAGCCATCGTCGCAAGTATCAACTGGTTATTCCATCGTCGCAATATTGTCGTCGTCAGAATTTATCTTCGTGCCTCTAGCCTGAACAGTGTGGGGTCCCTGAGTCTCGCGCCACCGCCGCCAGGAGCGCTGCCGTCGCATCCAGTTTGTAAACACGCCTCACATGGGCCTCTTCAGATCTTCACGACGCTTCTCCTACTTTGGCTACTGGTGATCCTCATAAATTACAACCCTGAGATAAGTAATTGCTAGTTGAGAACAACGTGCCAAGTGTTAAAAAGTGACTTATGTAATAATTCCCATAATATCCTGTGAATTAACCATTCAGTGACTTGTTAAATATTGGAGCTGGTTCAGTACTGCACTCCCCACAGTTTTCCTGTGTGATTTCAACATTCCTGCTTCTTACAGTAATTTCATTGAATTTTAATTGTTCTCCTAGAGTGTTATTGGTAAATTCAAATTCCAGTGAATTAAGAAATCCTTGTTTTAGTAGCAGTTAAGGATTTGTGCAATATAATTTTTTTTTAATTTCTCCAGACCTAACTTGAAATTTATCCTTTAAGCATTTTATTTTAAACTTTTACCATAGGAGTTATATACATTCCTGTGTCCAGTTTATGTGCTACATCCATATTTCTTGCATTGCCACTTGTTGTGTTGAATCTTTTTAATGAAATTTTGCAATTGCATTTCCCAGTTTTTATTCTAAATTGCTGTGCTTAGTCTGGTTTAATTAATTTACATACATCTAATTCCAGTCATTTTTTAATGAAAGATTGCTAAATTTAGTTTACAATTGCTTGTTCTTAATTATTTTCTTGCCTAGCCCAATTTAATAATTTTATTTCTGCCATTTTTACTTTAGCCAAGTTGATATTTTTTTGTGTTTATTTTTGTGTATACTATTTCTGATGCCAGGTGCACTTAATTATAATCTGCGTTCAAATATTACTTCCACGGCTGTGACAATGCCTACCACTGTTGAAACCCCTTCAGAATCAATGGGAACAGTTGCTCGTCCCAATGGCCAGAGATCAGCTCAGGAAATGGCTATTCCTCTTTTTGCTGGGGAATCGCGTTTATTAGAATCATGGTTTAGTAAGGTTGAAGCGAAAACAGTTGCACGTTTTTCTAAGCCTACTGATGCCGAATACTTAGCAATTGCACGGTCAGCCGTGGACACAACCAAAGGTGATGCACGTTTTGTTGTTGATGAGAAAGCCATTGTTAGCCTCCAGTCTTGGCCTGAATTTAAGGATTTCTTTCGCCGTCGCTTTGTTAATAAAGGAGACCTTGACCCATATAGGTTAGTCAAGAAAATTGCCAATGCCACCATGCAGCCTGGTGAATCGTTTAATGCGTTTACTAGCCGTCTCGATCAGTATCTGTATGCCTTAGTTTCTGCAATGAATAATTCAACTTGGTTAGATAAAGACAATAATCTGTCCCCTGAGGCTGTGGCCAAAATGATAGCATTTGGTACTTTAATGCATTTTGCCCCCGAGCATACAAAACCAATCGTTGAGCAACAAAATTTTGGTGTTAAACATGAAATTGGTGAAGTGTTTGAGGCTATTAACAATGCCGCCGATAAACTAGCTCCCCGAAGTGCTCAACTGTTGCCACCCTCTGATGCTGTAAATGTAGTTACAAGTTCTCAGCATCCTCCCACAAATTCTCAAAACTCTTGGTCGCAGAAGCGTACCCATGCTCGTAGCCCCCAGTCAAATTCGCCGCCTCATAAAATGCCGAAACGCCATAGTCCACAACCATCCACTCCCTCATGTTGGCATTGTGGTAAGAGTAACCACCTTGCAAGGGACTGTTGGTCCGCCCCTAGATCATCACCTCCTAGACAATTCTCTCGGCCCCCTCATCAATCTAATCATTCTAGGCTTCCATATTGCACGTACCATAAACAAGTTGGTCACCACACTGCGGATTGTAGAGCTAGGCAAAGGACATCTCCACCTCGTAACTCCCATGGTCAGTCTTGGCGAGGCTCACAGCGTCCAAGACATTATCAGAACTCTCGTAATTACAACTCCCAGCCCAGCTATAATGCAACTTCAAATTATAATGCTCAGTCACAGAATGCTGGAGCTCAGAATGTCCACTCCATGTCGTCGGGAAACCCCCAAGGCCATCCGCTAACCAATTCAAGCTAGCCAATCCTAGTGCCCTCCCTGTGTATTCAGTAGCTACCCAAAATAGATTTGGACACTTGACAGAGGAGGACACTGACTCTAGACCAGTTGTAGATGTTGACGGATCCACAGTAAATTTGACACAAACAAGACGCAGATATCCCAGACAACATAAGTCAAAAGTAGTAACTTGTCCAGTCTCAAGTGATGGTCCCCTTGTCTCAGCCATTGTACATGGTAGAGTTTTAAAAGTTTTTCTTGACTCGGGTGCAAAAATTAATATTGTCAAGCCCTCAGCTCTTAGAGACATTGAAAGTAAGCACCCTACTATTTTAAAACAGTCACACATACCTTTTCTAAGTGGTATTTCAGGAAATAAAGTAAAAGTTCAGGGTGAAATTGACCTCCCACTCAAGTTCAATGATGTCACATTGTCTATAACATGTTTAGTTGTTGACATTATTCATTTTCCTGGAGACATTCTCTTAGGTCTGTACACCATGATTGATGAAAATATTGCATTGTTTCCCCATCGTTGGAACATAAGTATCAAAGACCACGTCATACCCTTGTGTAGCATGTATCGACAGGGCCACGAGTTCAACCTTCAATCAGATTATGTTAATTTTGTTGACACCCGCCTTGCTAGCGTAGGTTTGTCAGATCATTGTCGTGGTAGCATACCCGAGAAAACGGGCACTCAATTGAAGCATAGTAGTTGTACAGTTGTTAAGGAGAATGAGTATCGGGACTTTCTGGAAGGGGACGCCCTAACGGATTCTCGTTGTCTCGCTCGCCTGGCAGCTTCCATCTCTGAAGTCAGTGGTTCCACGGCTACTGACACTGTGCTACACCCTCATTCTCTCACCAGAATAAGAGTTAAGGTTCAGGGAGTGCCTGAGTTGTCGGATGTGATTGCGGAAAGTGAAACATGTAAAGTGAATGGTACATTTGTTGAACCCTCCTGGCACACAGTGCAGGATGGTACTGTCTCACTTTTTATCGCGAACACAAGTAATGCCGATATCCATCTCCAGTCTGGTACCCATGTTGTAGATTTTGCCCATTACTCGTTACCGGTGCGAGTTGTGGATGATGTCTCCATGGATCATACTGTTTGTACACTCACACCAGGAGAACAGGGATCTCAGCCAGAGGTGCAAGCGCAACACCTCAGTCCTACTGATTTTCCTGACTCTGTGGCTCAGCTTTTGAAAATTTTGAACAAGAATAGAGCTGTTGTTGCTCTACCAGGAGAAAAATTAGGTCTCACTCCTCTCATTACACATAAAATTCCCCTTGAACAAGGAACTACGCCTATTTATGTACCAGCTTACCGTCTTCCCCATTCTCAGAGAGCAGAAGCAGATAGACTTGTAGAAGAAATGTTACAGAGTGATGTAATTGAATCGAGTAATTCGCCATGGAACGCTCCATTGATTCTTGTACCAAAGCGAGATGGGACTTGGAGACCTGTAATCGATTATCGCAAGCTTAACAGAGTAACAATACCTGATCGTTTCCCACTTCCAGTTCTAAATGATTTGTTGCAAAGCATTGGTCGAAACAAAGTATTCTCAACGTTAGATTTGTTGCAGGGATTCTGGCAAATCCCCCTTGATGAGGAAAGTAAACAATTGACAGCCTTTAGTACTCCCAGTGGTCATTTTCATTTCAAAAGAATGCCATTTGGTTTGCGTAGTAGTCCAATAACCTTTTCACGGCTCATGACAAATCTATTTCGTAGATTGATAGGAAGTACGCTTCTAGTTTACCTTGATGATCTCATAATCATGTCGCAAGATGTTCAGACTCATTTCCAGAACCTTGAAAAAGTACTTGCAAAGCTCGCTGAAGCTAATTTAAAAATAAAGCTTGCAAAATGTTCATTTTTAAAGCAAAAGATTAATTTCCTAGGTCATACAGTTACACCTTCAGGTATTACATTGAATGAATCAAAAATTATTGCTGCCCGTGATTTTCCAACACCTCGTACCGCAGAAGCCGTAAGACAGTTCACAGGTCTTGTAGGATTTTATCGTTCATTTATTGCTGGATTCTCTATTATAGCCGCTCCGCTTTACAAGTTGCAAAGAAAAGATGAACCCTTTGTTTGGGGAGAGGCCCAGGATCAGTCATTCAAAAAACTCAAAGCAGCCTTGATTTCGTCACCTGTCCTTAGATATCCAGATTTTTCTAAACCTTTTACGTTGGTTACAGATGCTAGTGACATAGGTCTAGGTGCTGCATTACTTCAAACAGAAGGTCACAGAGATCACGCAATAGCTTATGCTAGCCGTACTTTATCTAAAGAAGAGAAAAATTATAGTGCAACAGAACGAGAAGCCTTGGCAGTTGTTTGGGCACTTAAACATTTCAAGGATACAATTTATAATTACCCAGTTCATGTTCTTACAGATCACCAACCATTAATTCCCTTGTTCAAAAATAAGAATCCAGTTGGAAAGTTTGCTAGATATTTGCTCACAATTCAAGAATTCAATCCCACATTTGGATATATTCCAGGAAAGCAAAATGTTGTAGCGGATGCGTTTTCTCGACACGTAGCTGCGATTCAGTTAAATTACCCAGCATTAGATGCTACAGTAGTAGAAACGGAACAAAGACAAGACCCCATATGGGCACCCGTCATTAAATTTTTGACTAAGCAAGACACTCGCCCGATTCATAAACCGCCAGTACCATTGAAAGAACTAGTTATGTTGGACAATTTACTGTGTAGAGTAGTAAAGCTAGGGACAGCCCCGAGGAAATGTTGTCAGTTAGTTGTTCCAGCTGTCTTGGTACCAACTGTGTTAAAAATTATCCATGATGCTCCTGCAAGTGCACATCCAGGAAAGGATCGTACACTCCAACAAGGTCGATTGAAATATTTTTGGCCAAAAATGGCTAAGGAGATTGCTCATTATGTTGACAGATGTTTAACTTGTTTACAGCACAAGGGACATGTTTCAGGACCTAATCCAATTCAGGTGTACCCAGCAACTAAAGCTCCTTGGGAACGAATATCGATGGACTTATTGACAAATTTTGCGGAAACAGAGAAAGGGAACAAACATTTGCTTGTAATGGTCGATAATTTTTCACGGTTTTGCGAACTAGTTCCTATCCCGAACAAAACAGCAGAAACCATAGTGGTTGGCACCAGCTGACCTACAGTGGTTGACACCAGCACCCTACAGTGGTTGACACCAGCACCCTACAGTGGTTGACACCAGTAGGCCTACAGTGGTTGGCACCAGCTGACCTACAATGGTTGACACCAGCACCCTACAGTGGTTGACACCAGCACCCTACAGTGGTTGACGCCAGCACCCTACAGTGGTTGACACCAGCAGGTCTACAGTGGTTGACACCAGCAGGCCTTCAGTGGTTGACACCAGCAGACCTACAGTGGTTGACACCAGCAGACCTACAGTGGTTGACACCAGCAGGCCTACAGTGGTTGACACCAGCACCCTACAGTGGTTGACACCAGCACCCTACAGTGGTTGACACCAGCACCCTACAGTGGTTGACACCAGCACCCTACAGTGGTTGACACCAGCACCCTACAGTGGTTGACACCAGCACCCTACAGTGGTTGACACCAGCACGCTACAGTGGTTGACACCAGCACCCTACAGTGGTTGACACCAGCACGCTACAGTGGTTGACACCAGCACCCTACAGTGGTTGACACCAGCAGGCCTACAGTGGTTGACACCAGCACCCTACAGTGGTTGACACCAGCAGGCCTACAGTGGTTGGCACCAGCTGACCTACAGTGGTTGACACCAGCACCCTACAGTGGTTGACACCAGCACCCTACAGTGGTTGACACCAGTAGGCCTACAGTGGTTGGCACCAGCTCACCTACAATGGTTGACACCAGCACCGTACAGTGGTTGACACCAGCACCCTACAGTGGTTGGCACCAGCTGACCTACAGTGGTTGACACCAGCACCCTACAGTGGTTGACACCAGCAGGCCTACAGTGGTTGACACCAGCACCCTACAGTGGTTGACACCAGCAGGCCTACAGTGGTTGGCACCAGCTGACCTACAGTGGTTGACACCAGCACCCTACAGTGGTTGACACCAGCACCCTACAGTGGTTGACACCAGTAGGCCTACAGTGGTTGGCACCAGCTGACCTACAATGGTTGACACCAGCACCCTACAGTGGTTGACACCAGCACCCTACAGTGGTTGACACCAGCACCCTACAGTGGTTGACACCAGCACCCTACAGTGGTTGACACCAGCACCCTACAGTGGTTGACACCAGCAGGCCTACAGTGGCTGACGCCAGCACCCTACAGTGGTTGACACCAGCAGGTCTACAGTGGTTGACACCAGCACCCTACAGAGGTTGACACCAGCAGGCCTACAGTGGTTGACACCAGCACCCTACAGTGGTTGACACCAGCTCCCTACAGTGGTTGACACCAGCACCCTACAGTGGTTGACACTAGCACCCTACAGTGGTTGACACCAGCAGGTCTACAGTGGTTGACACCAGCAGGTCTACAGTGGTTGACACCAGCAGGCCTTCAGTGGTTGACACCAGCAGACCTACAGTGGTTGACACCAGCACCCTACAGTGGTTGACACCAGCACCCTACAGTGGTTGACACCAGCACCCTACAGTGGTTGACACTAGCACCCTACAGTGGTTGACACCAGCAGGCCTTCAGTGGTTGACACCAGCAGACCTACAGTGGTGGACACCAGCAGACCTACAGTGGTTGACACCAGCAGGTCTACAGTGGTTGACACCAGCACCCTACAGTGGTTGACACCAGCACCCTACAGTGGTTGACACCAGCACCCTACAGTGGTTGACACCAGCACCCTACAGTGGTTGACACCAGCACCCTACAGTGGTTGACACCAGCACCCTACAATGGTTGACACCAGCACCCTACAGTGGTTGACACCAGCACCCTACAGTGGTTGACACCAGCACCCTACAGTGGTTGACACCAGCACGCTACAGTGGTTGACACCAGCACCCTACAGTGGTTGACATCAGCTGACCTACAGTGGTTGACATCAGCACCCTACAGTGGTTGACACCAGCACCCTACAGTGGTTGACACTAGCACCCTACAGTGGTTGACATCAGCTGACCTACAGTGGTTGACACCAGCAGGTCTACAGTGGTTGACACCAGCAGGCCTTCAGTGGTTGACACCAGCAGGCCTTCAGTGGTTGACACCAGCAGACCTACAGTGGTTGACACCAGCACCCTACAGTGGTTGACACCAGCACCCTACAGTGGTTGACACCAGCACCCTACAGTGGTTGACACCAGCACCCTACAGTGGTTGACACCAGCACCCTACAGTGGTTGACACTAGCACGCTACAGTGGTTGACACCAGCACCCTACAGTGGTTGACACCAGCACCCTACAATGGTTGACACCAGCAGCCTACAGTGGTTGACACCAGGACCCTACAGTGGTTGACACCAGCACCCTACAGTGGTTGACACTAGCACCCTACAGTGGTTGACATCAGCTGACCTACAGTGGTTAACACCAGCAGGCCTGCAGTGGTTGGCACCAGCTGACCTACAGTGGTTGACACCAGCACCCTACAGTGGTTGACACCAGCACCCTACAGTGGTTGACACCAGCACCCTACAGTGGTTGACACCAGCACCCTACAGTGGTTGACACCAGCACCCTACAATGGTTGACACCAGCACCCTACAGTGGTTGACACCAGCACCCTACAGTGGTTGACACCAGCACCCTACAGTGGTTGACACCAGCACGCTACAGTGGTTGACACCAGCACCCTACAGTGGTTGACATCAGCTGACCTACAGTGGTTGACATCAGCACCCTACAGTGGTTGACACCAGCACCCTACAGTGGTTGACACTAGCACCCTACAGTGGTTGACATCAGCTGACCTACAGTGGTTGACACCAGCAGGTCTACAGTGGTTGACACCAGCAGGCCTTCAGTGGTTGACACCAGCAGGCCTTCAGTGGTTGACACCAGCAGACCTACAGTGGTTGACACCAGCACCCTACAGTGGTTGACACCAGCACCCTACAGTGGTTGACACCAGCACCCTACAGTGGTTGACACCAGCACCCTACAGTGGTTGACACCAGCACCCTACAGTGGTTGACACTAGCACGCTACAGTGGTTGACACCAGCACCCTACAGTGGTTGACACCAGCACCCTACAATGGTTGACACCAGCAGCCTACAGTGGTTGACACCAGGACCCTACAGTGGTTGACACCAGCACCCTACAGTGGTTGACACTAGCACCCTACAGTGGTTGACATCAGCTGACCTACAGTGGTTAACACCAGCAGGCCTGCAGTGGTTGGCACCAGCTGACCTACAGTGGTTGACACCAGCACCCTACAGTGGTTGACACCAGCACCCTACAGTGGTTGACACCAGCACCCTACAGTGGTTGGCACCAGCTGACCTACAATGGTTGACACCAGCACCCTACAGTGGTTGACACCAGCACCCTACAGTGGTTGACACCAGCACCCTACAGTGGTTGACACTAGCACCCTACAGTGGTTGACATCAGCTGACCTACAGTGGTTAACACCAGCAGGCCTGCAGTGGTTGGCACCAGCTGACCTACAGTGGTTGACACCAGCACCCTACAGTGGTTGACACCAGCACCCTACAGTGGTTGACACCAGCACCCTACAGTGGTTGGCACCAGCTGACCTACAATGGTTGACACCAGCACCCTACAGTGGTTGACACCAGCACCCTACAGTGGTTGACGCCAGCACCCTACAGTGGTTGACACCAGCAGGTCTACAGTGGTTGACACCAGCAGGCCTTCAGTGGTTGACACCAGCAGACCTACAGTGGTTGACACCAGCAGACCTACAGTGGTTGACACCAGCAGGCCTACAGTGGTTGACACCAGCACCCTACAGTGGTTGACACCAGCACCCTACAGTGGTTGACACCAGCACCCTACAGTGGTTGACACCAGCACCCTACAGTGGTTGACACCAGCACCCTACAGTGGTTGACACCAGCACCCTACAGTGGTTGACACCAGCACGCTACAGTGGTTGACACCAGCACCCTACAGTGGTTGACATCAGCTGACCTACAGTGGTTGACATCAGCACCCTACAGTGGTTGACACCAGCACCCTACAGTGGTTGACACTAGCACCCTACAGTGGTTGACATCAGCTGACCTACAGTGGTTGACACCAGCACCCTACAGTGGTTGACACCAGCAGGTCTACAGTGGTTGACATCAGCACCCTACAGTGGTTGACACCAGCACCCTACAGTGGTTGACACTAGCACCCTACAGTGGTTGACATCAGCTGACCTACAGTGGTTAACACCAGCAGGCCTGCAGTGGTTGGCACCAGCTGACCTACAGTGGTTGACACCAGCACCCTACAGTGGTTGACACCAGCACCCTACAGTGGTTGACACCAGCACCCTACAGTGGTTGGCACCAGCTGACCTACAATGGTTGACACCAGCACCCTACAGTGGTTGACACCAGCACCCTACAGTGGTTGACGCCAGCACCCTACAGTGGTTGACACCAGCAGGTCTACAGTGGTTGACACCAGCAGGCCTTCAGTGGTTGACACCAGCAGACCTACAGTGGTTGACACCAGCAGACCTACAGTGGTTGACACCAGCAGGCCTACAGTGGTTGACACCAGCACCCTACAGTGGTTGACACCAGCACCCTACAGTGGTTGACACTAGCACCCT
>NW_025561333.1:0-37623 GCF_020424385.1 Procambarus clarkii | reverse complement strand
ATTTATATTTACGTTAATTTATATACTTCGATAGCAATTTGTATAATGATAAGTGGACTGTATTTCTGCAATAATCTCATAATCTCACAAATCGATCCTCTACACATTAGGGGGGGTTATTAAATTAATATATATGCAGCCAATCAAACTACAGTAACTACATACATTGAAAAGGTTCCTTATCTTATTTATACAGCAGGTATAACCAGGATGTAGACCACATTTTCCCTCTTTGAGGTAACTTCCACGTGCTGGTAACTGATGCACAAACATGCTTCCTCGTCTTGACCTGTTAAAAGGGCGCTAGCTGTGAAGCCAGAAACCTAGTATATGACAGGTATTTCAGAGAAACATTGTACATGGAACAATAAAGACCTGGCTTAATTACCTTTAGTATGAGGCGATTTCGCGTTCTAACCGGATAACCCTACCCAATGACATTAATGGCCACTAATGATAGATAATGGGTTTCGGAAAGAACACTTAACTTGAATTTGTAGACAGCGTGTTGATAATGGTACACTTTTAGTTTCCATAACACTACGTCCAAGTAAATTTAACAGGAGCCGAATTTGCTCCCGTGTGAGCCTCTGGTCTAGTCTCAACAATGGCTGCATCTAACACTCCATACTATTGACGCCTGGCCGACATTGTCCAGATATGATAGGAGCCAAATTTGCTCCACACGTCTCGGAGGTGACACAACAATGGCTGCATCTAACACTCCATACTATTGACGCCTGGCCGACATTGTCCACATGTCAGAAAGTGATAGAAGGGTCACATTTACTCTACTTTAATATTGATAATTAAGTTAATTTATATAAGATGTTTTTATGATGGTAAAGTCCAAAGACTAATGTATTTAAGAATAATTCCCACCATAATAGGTGGAGAATATAATAGTATGTGGTGATGATATCCCGTTTTCTATAGACGGTAATTCCACTACAAGTTACGTTTTCTATGGGTAACTTGTTGGTACAATACAGCTATTATCTGTATGATTATTAAATGGTGTCGGATTTTCCGACATAATTCCCCAGGGGCTGCTCACGGGTCGAAGTCCTATTTAGAACAGACGAACACCGATACTCCTCCTTCGAATTATTAGATTAATTTGATGTTAGTAGTTAGTAATCACACATTTGTGTGTCTGTTCGTACAGGACGGATGTCCCGTACTAGAGTTGCAGGGGTTAGAAGTCTAATGCGATTTCATTTCCCTGTTAACTCTTGAAAGGCTAATATTCAAGCCTTATTACATATTATTTAACCCAGAAGACTGAATGTGATCAAGTACTACAGTCAAGTATGATTCAGGGACTGCAGTGAGATCAGTGACATAGATATAACTTGAAGTTTGTTCAGGTAACTGGTCACTGATATATAAACACTGAGGCCCAAGGAATACATCTTGATTAAATAATAAATGTATCAAATCAGTCATCAGATTTATTGGGGTTTAATTTAGTTAATTGTTTCAGAAGATTGAATAGCTCATCATTAAAGTAAAGTATGGTTCTGAGACTGCAGTGGGTTCAGTGACATTGGTCGCAGTGACTTGTAGCTGTTTTAGGCTACTGTTCACTGATTTGCCACTGAGGCCTCATGAACTCATCTTCAGCTTTAAATGATGATACTAACATCAACCTCTGTTGGTATAGTCAGCTGTAATCTCCTTAGTATAATGCTACTGGAGAAATATAATCAGCTGACAAATTTAGATTTCTATTGGTATTGTTTATCTGCAGGCATAGGTCTCCTCAGGCTTGATACTGGGCCTGAGAGTAATTTACCTCCTGCAGAGTTTAACATGGTTATGCCCTGATATTTAGTAGGGCTACCGATGAATTGATGGTAGTAGTCTGTCCCCACAAGGACAGCCATTTGGCATTTGATTTGCTCAAATTTACCTGCAGCTGCTTGATAATAGCTTTCCAGGTCAGCATAATCAACTTGAGATTGTTGTGACAAATCTTCACATTTCTTGATCTGTCTTGTTAAGTGGCCTTTAAGACCTGCAAGGGTTCTTTTCATTCTCCCTGCATTATCCATACTGGCTCGTTGGTGAAGCCTTGTGGGACTTGTACTTGGGCTGCTCATAATACTGAACAAACACTAATGGTAGCCTAGGGTAAATTCTGCACTCACTAGGCAATAATCCTACCTCTACTAGAGGTTAGCACTTAAAATTAATACACATTATATATATACAATCATACACACTAATGATTTGAGTGATAAACCAGTGTCACTGGAAGTACCTTTAGGTTAGCTCTTCTATATCACCCTAGGATGGTAGAGACACTAATTAATCACTCAAAGGTGTAATGATCATAAGTAAATTATTATATATACAACTCAACTCGAGTTGGTAAAAATTACACCCAAAATAGGGTCTGCACCATTCATTAATGGTGTTAGGTTGTTGAATATAGTACAACTGACTATGGTAATAATGGGACTAGGATGAACGATAATAGTTCAACTAGTCATATCCTACCCTGTTGTGGGTTGGCAATTAGTAAATATTATACTGTGATCACTAGTGCAATATATATTAAATAATTCTCTATTTTGGAGAAATAATATACACAATTATTGATAATAGCCTCTTAATTAGCCTCTATGAAACTTCTAATATTATCTAGAAGTATTAAATATTATTAGTGACCTCGCGAAATAAAGTCCACAAAATTCGTAGATAATCTCTCGCGAAATGTAACACCACGAAATCCGTGAACAATCTTGCGAGGACACAGCCACTAATTTGGCTGGCTTCTATATTAGCGCTGTCATTTCACGAAATAACACGCCACCAAATATCTGTGGGTGTGCATGAAACCGCTGACGAAGCTGAACTCGGCTGAGGGAGGCTCCTGAGCTCCCTCGAGGCTACGCTGCCGTCTTGACTGGCTTTGTTTAAATCACACTGCACTAGTATATTTAATGAATCCACTGGTTAACTGGTTCATCCGGTACTAAGATGACCAAATGTGGGTTCAAAGGACCGAATATTCCGGTTCCGAAGGTCCAAATAATGTGGGAACCGACCTGTGAGATTTATATTTATTTAATTTATATGAATTTATATTTACGTTAATTTATATACTTCGATAGCAATTTGTATAATGATAAGTGGACTGTATTTCTGCAATAATCTCATAATCTCACAAATCGATCCTCTACACATTAGGGGGGGTTTATTAAATTAATATATATGCAGCCAATCAAACTACAGAATTAACTACATACATTGAAAAGGTTCCTTATCTTATTTGTACAGCAGGTATAACCAGGATGTAGACCACATTTTCCCTCTTTGAGGTAGCTTCCACGTGCTGGTAACTGATGCACAAACATGCTTCCTCGTCTTGACCTGTTAAAAGGGCGCTAGCTGTGAAGCCAGAAACCTAGTATATGACAGGTATTTCAGAGAAACATTGTACATGGAACAATAAAGACCTGGCTTAATTACCTTTAGTATGAGGCGATTTCGCGTTCTAACCGGCTAACCCTACCCAATGACATTAATGGCCACTAATGATAGATAATGGGTTTCGGAAAGAACACTTAACTTGAATTTGTAGACAGCGTGTTGATAATGGTACACTTTTAGTTTCCATAACACTACGTCCAAGTAAATTTAACAGGAGCCGAATTTGCTCCCGTGTGAGCCTCTGGTCTAGTCTCAACAATGGCTGCATCTAACACTCCATACTATTGACGCCTGGCCGACATTGTCCAGATATGATAGGAGCCAAATTTGCTCCACACGTCTCGGAGGTGACACAACAATGGCTGCTTAACACTCCATACTATTGACGCCTGGCTTACATTGTCCACATGTCAGAAAGTGATAGAAGGGTCACATTTACTCTACTTTAATATTGATAATTAAGTTAATTTATATAAGATGTTTTTATGATGGTAAAGTCCAAAGACTAATGTATTTAAGAATAATTCCCACCATAATAGGTGGAGAATATAATAGTATGTGGTGATGATATCCCGTTTTCTATAGACGGTAATTCCACTACAAGTTACGTTTTCTATGGGTAACTTGTTGGTAATACAGCTATTATCTGTTTGATATATTAAATGGTGTCGGATTTTCCGACAGTCCTCACCCACGGTACATTGTCCTCACCCATAGTACACGGTCCTCACCCATGGTACACTGTCCTCACCCATGGAACACGGTCCTCACCCCTTGGTACACTGTCCTTACCTCATGGTACACTGTCCTCAACCATGGTACACTGTCCTCACCCATGGTACACGGTCCTTTCCCATGGTACAAAGTCCTCACCCATGGTACACTGTCCTCACCCATGGTACACTGTCCTCACCCATGGTACTCTGTCCTCACTCATGGTACGCTGTCCTCACCAATGGTTCACTGTCCTCACCCATGGTACACTGTCCTCACTCATGGTACACTGTCCTCACCCATGGTACACTGTCCTCACCCATGGTACATTGTCCTCACACATGGTACACTGTACTCACCCATGGTACACTGTCCTCACCCATGGTACACTGTCCTCACCCATGGTACACTTTCCGCACCCCATGGTACACTGTCCTCACCAATGGTACACTCTCCTCACCCATAGTACACTGTCCTCACCCATTGTACACTGTCCTCACCAATGGTACACAGTCCTCACAAATTGTACACGGGCCCCACCCCATGGTATACTGTCCTCACCCATGGCATACTGTCCTCACCCATGGGATACTGTCCTCACCCCATGGTACACTGTCCTCATCAATGGTACACGGTCCTCATCCATGGTACACGGTCCTCACCCCATGGTACACTGTCCTCACACCATGGAACAATGTCCTCACCCATGGTACACTGTCCTCACCCATGGTACACTGTCCTAACCCATGGTACACTGTCCTCACCCATGGTACAATGTCCTCACCCATGGTACAATGTCCTCATCAATGGTACACTGTCCTCACCCATGGTACATTATCCTCACCCATGGTATACTGTCCTCACCCCATGGTACACTGACCTCACCCATGGTACACTGCCCTCACCCATGGTACACTGTCCTCACCCATGGTACACTGTCCTCACCCATGGCACACTGTCCTCACCCATGGTACACTGTCCTCACCCATAGTACACTGTCCTCACCCATGGTACACTATCCTCACCCATGGTACACTCTCCTCACCCATGGTACACTGTCCTCACCCATGGTACATTGTCCTCACCCGTGGTACACTGTACTCACGCAAGGTACACTGTTCTCACCCATGGTACACTGTCCTGACTCTTGGTACATTGTCCCCACCCATGGAACATTATCCTCACCCATGTTATACTGTCCTCACCCCATGGTACACTGACCTCTCCCATGGTACACTGCCCTCACCCATGGTACACTGTCCTCACCCATAGTACACGGTCCTCACCCATGGAACACTGTCCTCACCCACGGTACACTGTCCTCACCCACGGTACACTGTCCTCACCCACGGTACACTGTCCTCACCCATAGTACACGGTCCTCACCCATGGTACACTGTCCTCACCAATGGTACACTGTCCTCACCTATGGTACACTGTCCTTACCCATGGTACACTGTCCTCACCCGTGGTACACTGTCCTCACCCATGGTACACTGTCCTCACTCATGGTACACTGTCCTCACCCATGGTACACTGTCCTCACCCATGGTACATTGTCCTCACCCATGGTACACTGTCCTCACCCATGGTACACCGTCCTCACCCATGGTACACTGTCCTCACTCATGGTACACTGTCCTCACCCATGGTACACTGTCCTTACCCATGGTACATTGTCCTCACCCATGGTACACTGTACTCACCCATGGTACACTGTCCTCACCCATGGTACACTGTCCTCCCCCATGGTACACTGTCCCCAACCCATGGTACACTGTCCTTACCAATGGTACACTCTCCTCACCCATGGTACACTGTCCTCACCCATGGTACACTGTCCTCACGCATGGTACACTGTCCTCACCAATGGTACACGGTCCCCACCCCATGGTATACTGTCCTTACCCATGACATACTGTCCACTCCCATGGTATACTGTCCTCACCCCATGGTACACTGTCCTCATCCATGGTACACGGTCCTCTTCCATGGTACACGGTCCTCACCCCATGAAACTGTCCTCACACCATGGTACAATGTCCTCACCCATAGTACACTGTCCTCACCTATGGTACACTGTCCTCACCCATGGTACACTGTCCTCACCCATAGTACAATGTCCTCACGCATGGTACAATGTCCTCGCCAATGGTACACGGTCCTCACCCATGGTACACTGTCCTCACCCATAGAACACGGTCCTCACCCATGGTACACTGTCCTCACCCATGGTACAATGTCCTCACCCATGGTACACTGTCCTCACCCATAGTACACGGTCCTCACCCATGGAACACTGTCCTCACCCATGGAACACTGTCCTCACCCATAGTACATGGTCATCACCCATGGTACACTGTCCTCACCCATGGAACACGGTCCTCACCCCATGGTACACTGCCCTCACCTCATGGTACACTGGCCTCACCCATGGTACACTGTCCTCACCCTTGGTACACTGTCCTCACCCATGGTACACTGTCCTCACTCATGGTACACTGTCCTCACCCATGGTACACTGTCCTCACCCATGGTACATTGTCCTCAATCATGGTACACTGTACTCACCCATGGTACACTGTCCTCACCCATGGTACACTGTCCTCACCCATGGTACACTGTCCTCACCCATGGTACACTATCCTCACCCATAGTACACGGTCCTCACCCATGGTACACAATCCTCACCCATGGGAGCCGGTCGGCCAAGCGGACAGCACGCTGCACTTGTGATCCTGTGGTCCTGGGTTCGATCCCAGGCGCCGGCGAGAAACAATGGGCAGAGTTTCTTTCACCCTATGCCCTGTTACCTAGCAGAAAAATAGGTACCTGGGTGTTAGTCAGCTGTCACGGGCTGCTTCCTGGGGGTGGAGGCCTGGTCGAGGACCCGGCCGCGGGGACATTAAAAGCCCCGAAATCATCTCAAAATCTCAAGATGGTACACTGTCCTCACCCATAGTACACGGTCCTCACCCATGGAACACTGTCCTCACCCACGGTACACTGTCCTCACCCATAGTACACGGTCCTCACCCATGGTACACTGTCCTCACCCATGGAACACGGTCCTCACCCCTTGGTACACTGTCCTCACCTCATGGTACACTGTCCTCAACCATGGTACACTGTCCTCACCCATGGTACACGGTCCTTTCCCATGATACACTGAGCCGGTCGGCCGAGCGGACATCACGCGGGACTTGTGATCCTGTGGTCCTGGGTTCGATCCCAGGCGCCGGCGAGAAACAATGGGCAGAGTTTCTTTCACCCTATGCCCCTGTTACCTAGCAGTAAATTAGGTACCTGGGTGTAAGTCAGTTGTCACGGGCTGCTTCCTGGGGGTGGAGGCCTGGTCGAGGACCGGGCCGCGGGGACACTAAAAGAAAGCCCCGAAATCATCTCAAGATTTTTTTTACCTTTTTATGGTACAAAGTCCTCACCCATGGTACACTGTCCTCACCCATGGTACACTGTCCTCACCCATGGTACTCTGTCCTCACTCATGGTACGCTGTCCTCACCAATGGTACACTGTCCTCATCCATGGTACACTGTCCTCACCCATGGTACACTGTCCTCACCCATGGTACATTATCCTCACCCATGGTATACTGTCCTCACCCCATGGTACACTGACCTCACCCATGGTACACTGCCCTCACCCATGGTACACTGTCCTCACCCATGGTATACTGTCCTCACCCATGGTACACTGTCCTCACCCATAATACACTGTCCTCACCAATGGTACACTGTCCTCACCCATGGTACACTGTCCTCACCCATGGTACACTGTCC
Source organism: Procambarus clarkii (assembly GCF_020424385.1). NCBI lineage: Eukaryota > Metazoa > Arthropoda > Malacostraca > Decapoda > Cambaridae > Procambarus > Procambarus clarkii. Next base: position 29,668 of record NW_025561333.1, on the reverse strand, counting down.
TCACCCACAGTACACTGTCCTCACCCATGGTACACTATCCTCACCCATGGTACACTGTCTTCACTCATGGTACACGGTCCTCACCAATGGTACACTGTCCTCACCCATGGTACACTGTCCTCACCCATGGTATACTGTCCTCACCCATGGTACATTGTCCTCACCCATGGTATACTGTCCTCACCCCATGGTACACTGTCCTCACCCATGGTACACTGTCCTCACCCATGGTACACTGTCGTCACCCATGGTACACTGTCCTCACCAATGGTACACTGTCCTCACCCATGGTACAATGTCCTTACCCATGGTTCACTGTCCTCACCCATGGTACACTATCCTCACCTATGGTACACTGTCCTCACTCATGGTACACTGTCCTCACCCATGGTACACTGTCCTCACCTATGGTACATTGTCCTCACCCATGGTACACTGTCCTCACCCATGGTACAGCGTCCTCACCCATGGTACACTGTCCTCACTCATGGTACACTGTCCTCACCCATGGTACACTGTCCTCATCCATGGTACATTGTCCTCACCCATGGTACACTGTACTCACCCATGGTACACTGTCCTCTCCCATGGTACACTGTCCTCACCCATGGTACACTGTCCCCAACCCATGGTACTGTCCTCACCAATGGTACACTCTCCTCACCCATGGTACACTGTCCTCACCCATGGTACACTGTCCTCACCCATGGTACACTGTCCTCACCAATGGTACACAGTCCTCACCCATAGTACACAGTCCTCACCTATGGTACACTCTCCTCACCCATGGTACACTGTCCTCACACATAGTACACGGTCCTCACCCATGGAACACTGTCCTCACCCACGGTACACTGTCCTCACCCACGGTACACTGTCCTCACCCACGGTACACTGTCCTCACCCATAGTACACGGTCCTCACCCATGGTACACTGTCCTTACCAATGGTACACTGTCCTCACCTATGGTACACTGTCCTTACCCATGGTACACTGTCCTCACCCATGGTACACTGTCCTCACCCATGGTACACTGTCCTCACTCTTGGTACACTGTCCTCACCCATGGTACACTGTCCTCACCCATGGTACATTGTCCTCACCCATGGTACACTGTCCTCTCCCATGGTGTGGGATATTTGGGTTTGATTCTGATTAATTAATAATTAAAGTAGTAAATTAAATTACGAAGGACCACCCGCTTTTAAAGTGAAGAGGGAAACTGAGAATTTAGATCATTAAATAAGGTTCTAGAGAAAACCAGTGACTATGGATATGACTAGAAAGTATGATCATAAGAATAATTAATGGGCTGTATTATTAAAAAACCAAACCTCAAACACCTACATTGGGGGTTTATTACTGGAGGTCAGTACGTCCAGGAATCAGTGTGGTTCGTTCACTAATTCTATTAATGATAATCTAATCCTATAATTAATGTTGAATATAATATTATTCATACAAAGAAGAACATGAATATGTGCATAATAATGAATTACAGTAAATCACACATTATGTTGAAAACATTCTGAATGTATCAAATTGCAATGTTATGAGTAAAAGAAATAAGCCTTAGCTGGTAATAGATTCCTTTAGATAACCCTGGCAGTCCTCTTAATCTCCAGGTCTGGTACACCGACGTCTGACACGGTTAACATGGAGAAGACAGCATGAGGAATTCGTCTCTCGAGCTGCAAAATAAATAACTACCAGTAGCAATTGATTTAACTGCTCAATACATATTCAAGATTATTGATATCTACAGAGAAATTTCTAATCACCTGTTATTAGGTGTTGTCGTGCCGCGTGACGCGCAATCACCCCGCTATTATTAAACCTGTAAATGATGCATCAAATAAAAGGTACTTAGCTGTGGGCACTGTGTAAGTATTAAGATTGCCGTAATTTCGCATCCCAGGCTCCGGTGAACCTATCCTGGATTGATGCGTTTCAAGCTGGCTGATCACGTGTCGTCAGGAACCAAGTCTAGGGGTCCCTTATTTAACACCAGCACTAGTTGAAGATATTATCTGCAAGGTCGTTCACGCCTCACAGTGGCGGCTTTCATCTGAGGATGGACACACTTGTCCTATTTGCTGGACAATGGCGTCTTTTGTGAGTACGGTAAGCGTAGCTTTGCCTCCTTCTGGCCTTGCACGTGTCCGCTTCCCGACTGAGGATGGCGTCGCGTCCCCTACCCCACGCCGAGTCGACGTTCATTACACAAATTATTGGCATGAACATTAATATTTCTCGCATTCGCGCTTGAAACTCTAAAGACTGGACGGGTTTATTATTTAGAGGAACGGAATATTATTATTTAACTATTTTAGAATAGTAAATATATAAGGGAGAGGAATTAATGTCTCCCCATGGCATTCATTGATGACGTTAACACTATCGCGAGGTAGACGGTATAATTCTAACGCTCTATTCGGCTTTTAGTTAGAGAACAATTCGTCTGCAATCAGTTGTCATACAGAATGCTTTAATTATGGAGAATCGTATTTAATTCTCACACAAATTGTATATAATGTGTTTTACTGTAAAGAAATCTGACACAATACTAGCGTTAGATGACGTGAGAATTCTAGCCTAATGCACAGATGAATTATTAGTACAGGAGAATTCTACGAGTTGTTAATTTTACTTACTACAATATTAATATGATTAGTAATAAGTAATGAGAATACAACAATGTAGTATTCGATGTTGGAAATATCCAACACATGGTACACCGTCCTCACCCATGGTACACTGTCCTCACTCATGGTACACTGTCTTCACCCATGGTACACTGTCCTTACCCATGGTACACTGTCCTCACCCATGGTACACTGTACTCACCCATGGTACACTGTCCTCACCCATGGTACACTGTCCTCACCCATGGTACACTGTCCCCAACCCATGGTACAATGTCCTCACCAATGGTACACTCTCCTCACCCATGGTACACTGTCCTCACCCATGGTACACTGTCCTCACGCATGGTACACTATCCTCACCAATGGTACACAGTCCTCACCAATGGTACACGGTCCCCACCCCATGGTATACTGTCCTTACCCATGGCATACTGTCCACTCCCATGGTATACTGTCCTCACCCCATGGTACACTGTCCTCATCCATGGTACACGGTCCTCTTCCATGGTACACGGTCCTCACCCCATGGTACACTGTCCTCACACCATGGTACATTGTCCTCACCCATAGTACACTGTCCTCACCCATGGTACACTGTCCTCACCCATGGTACACTGTCCTCACCCATATTACAATGTCCTCACGCATGGTACAATGTCCTCGCCAATGGTACACGGTCCTCACCCATGGTCCACTGTCCTCACCCATAGAACACGGTCCTCACCCATGGTACACTGTCCTCACCCATGGTACAATGTCCTCACCCATGGTACACTGTCCTCACCCATAGTACACGGTCCTCACCCATGGAACACTGTCCTCACCCATGGAACACTGTCCTCACCCATAGTACACGGTCATCACCCATGGTACACTGTCCTCACCCATGGACCACGGTCCTCACCCCATGGTACACTGCCCTCACCTCATGGTACACTGGCCTCACCCATGGTACACTGTCCTCACCAATGGTACACAGTCCTCACAAATTGTACACGGGCCCCACCCCATGGTATACTGTCCTCACCCATGGCATACTGTCCTCACCCATGGTATACTGTCCTCACCCCATGGTACACTGTCCTCATCAATGGTACACGGTCCTCATCCATGGTACACGGTCCTCACCCCATGGTACAATGTTCTCACACCATGGTACAATGTTCTCACCCATGGTACACTGTCCTCACCCATGGTACACTGTCCTCACCCATGGTACACTGTCCTCACCCATGGTACAATGTCCTCACCCATGGTACACTGTCCTCACCCATGGTACACTGTCCTCACCCATGGTACACTATCCTCACCCATGGTACACAATCCTCACCCATGGTACACAATCGGTCCGGTCCAAGCGGACAGCACGCTGCGCTTGTGATCCTGTGGTCCTGGGTTCGATCCCAGGCGCCGGCGAGAAACAATGGGCAGAGTTTCTTTCACCCTATGCCCCTGTTACCTAGCAGAAAAATAGGTACCTGGGTGTTAGTCAGCTGTCACGGGCTGCTTCCTGGGGGTGGAGGCCTGGTCGAGGACCCGGCCGCGGAGACATTAAAAGCCCCGAAATCATCTCAAGATCTCAAGATGGTACACTGTCCTCACCCATAGTACACGGTCCTCACCCATGGAACACTGTCCTCACCCACGGTACACTGTCCTCACCCATAGTACACGGTCCTCACCCATGGTACACTGTCCTCACCCATGGAACACGGTCCTCACCCCTTGGTACACTGTCCTTACCTCATGGTACACTGTCCTCAACCATGGTACACTGTCCTCACCCATGGTACACGGTCCTCACCCATGGTACACTGTCCTCACCCATGGTACACTGTCCTCACCCATGGTACACTGTCCTCACCCATGGTACACTGTCCTCACCCCATGGTACACTGTCCTCACACCATGGTACAATGTCCTCACCCATGGTACATTGTCCTCACCCATGGTACACTGTCCTCACCCATAGCACAATGTCCTCACCCATGGTACAATGTCCTCACCCATGGTACACTGTCCTCACACATGGTACACTGTCCTCACCCATCCTCACCCATGGTACACTGTCCTCACCCATGGTACACTGTCCTCACCCATGGTACACTGTCCTCACCCATGGTACACTGTCCTCACCCATGGTACACTGTCCTCACCCATGGTACACTGTCCTCACCCATGGTACACTGTCCTCACCCATTGTACACTGTCCTCACCCATGGTACACTGTCCTCACCCATGGTACACTGTCCTCACCCATGGTACACTGTCCTCACCCATGGTACACTGTCCTCACTCATGGTACACTGTCCTCACCCATGGTACATTGTCCTCACCCATGGTACACTGTCCTCACCCATGGTACACTGTCCTCACCCATGGTACACTGTCCTCACCCATGTCCACTCCTCACCCATGGTACACTGTCCTCACCCATGGTACACTGTCCTCACCCATGGTACACTGTCCTCACCCATGGTACACTGTCCTCACCCATGGTACACTGTCCTCACCCATGGTACACACCCATGGTACATGGTACACTGTCCTCACCCATGGTACACTGTCCTCACCCATGGTACACTGTCCTCACCCATGGTACACTGTCCTCACCCATGGTACACTGTCCTCACCCATGGTGGTACCTCCTCACCCATGGTACACTGTCCTCACCCATGGTACACTGTCCTCACCCATGGTACACTGTCCTCACCCATGGTACACTGTCCTCACCCATGGTACACTGTCCTCACCCATGGTACACTGTCCTCACCCATGGTACACTGTCCTCACCCATGGTACACTGTCCTCACCCATGGTACACTGTCCTCACCCATGGTACACTGTCCTCACCCATGGTACACTGTCCTCACCCATGGTACACTGTCCTCACCCATGGTACACTGTCCTCACCCATGGTACACTCCTCACCCATGGTACACTGTCCTCACCCATAGTACCTCACCCCATGGTACACTGTCCTCACCCATGGTACACTGTCCTCACCCATGGTACACTGTCCTCACCCATGGTACACTGTCCTCACCCATGGTACACTGTCCTCACCCATGGTACACTGTCCTCACCCATGGTACACTGTCCTCACCCATGGTACACTGTCCTCACCCATGGTACACTGTCCTCACCCATGGTACACTGTCCTCACCCATGGTACACTGTCCTCCTCACCCATGGTACACTGTCCTCACCCATGGTACACTGTCCTCACCCATGGTACACTGTCCTCACCCATGGTACACTGTCCTCACCCATGGTACACTGTCCTCACCCATGGTCACCCATGGTACACTGTCCTCACCCATGGTACACTGTCCTCACCCATGGTACACTGTCCTCACCCATGGTACACTGTCCTCACCCATGGTACACTGTCCTCACCCATGGTACACTGTCCTCACCCATGGTACACTGTCCTCACCCATGGTACACTGTCCTCACCCATGGTACACTGTCCTCACCCATGGTACACTGTCCTCACCCATGGTACACTGTCCTCACCCATGGTACACTGTCCTCACCCATGGTACACTGTCCTCACCCATGGTACACTGTCCTCACCCACTGTCCTCACCCATGGTACACACTGTCCTCACCCATGGTACACTGTCTGCACCCATGGAACACGGTCCTCACCCCATGGTACACTGTCCTCACCCATGGTACACTGTCCTCACCCCATGGTACACTGTCCTCACCCATGGTACACTGTCCTCACCCATGGTACACTGTCCTCACCTCACCCTCATGGTACACTGTCCTCACCCATGGTACACTGTCCTCACCCATGGTACACTGTCCTCACCCATGGTACACTGTCCTCACCCATGGTACACTGTCCTCACCCATGGTACACTGTCCTCACCCATGGTACACTGTCCTCACCCATGGTACACTGTCCTCACCCATGGTACCTCACTCACCCATGGTACACTGTCCTCACCCATGGTACACTGTCCTCACCCATGGTACACTGTCCTCACCCATGGTACACTGTCCTCACCCATGGTACACTGTCCTCACCCATGGTACACTGTCCTCACCCATGGTACACTGTCCTCACCCATGGTACACTGTCCTCACCCATGGTATGGTACACTGTCCTCACCCTCACCCATGGTACACCCATGTCCTGTCCTCACCCATGGTACACTGTCCTCACCCATGGTACACTGTCCTCACCCATGGTACACTGTCCTCACCCATGGTACACTGTCCTCACCCATGGTACACTGTCCTCACCCATGGTACACTGTCCTCACCCATGGTACACTGTCCTCACCCATGGTACACTGTCCTCACCCATGGTACACTGTCCTCACCCATGGTACACTGTCCTCACCCATGGTACACTGTCCTGGTACACCCTCACCCATGGTACACTGTCCTCACCCATGGTACACTGTCCTCACCCATGGTACACTGTCCTCACCCATGGTACACTGTCCTCACCCATGGTACACTGTCCTCACCCATGGTACACTGTCCTCACCCATGGTACACTGTCCTCACCCATGGTACACTGTCCTCACCCATGGTACACTGTCCTCACCCATGGGTACACTGTCCTCACCCATGGTACACTGTCCTCACCCATGGTACACTGTCCTCACCCATGGTACACTGTCCTCACCCATGGTACACTGTCCTCACCCATGGTACACTGTCCTCACCCATGGTACACCCATGTCCTCACCCATGGTACACTGTCCTCACCCATGGTACACTGTCCTCACCCATGGTACACTCCACCCATGGTACACCCTCATGGTACACTGTCCTCACCCATGGTACACTGTCCTCACCCATGGTACACTGTCCTCACCCATGGTACACTGTCCTCACCCATGGTACACTGTCCTCACCCATGGTACACTGTCCTCACCCATGGTACACTGTCCTCACCATGGTACACTGGTACACTGTCCTCACCCATGGTACACTGTACCCATGGTACACTGTCCTCACCCATGTACCTCACTGTCCTCACCCATGGTACACATGGTACACTGTCCTCACCCATGGTACACTGTCCTCACCCATGGTACACTACCCATGGTACACTGTCCTCACCCATGGTACACTGTCCTCACCCATGGTACACTGTCCTCACCCATGGTACACTGTCCTCACCCATGGTACACTGTCCTCACCCATGGTACACTGTCCTCACCCATGGTACACTGTCCTCACCCATGGTACACTGTCCTCACCCATGGTACACTGTCCTCACCCATGGTACACTGTCCTCACCCATGGTACACTGTCCTCACCCATGGTACACTGTCCTCACCCATGGTACACTGTCCTCACCCATGGTACACTGTCCTCACCCATGGTACACTGTCCTCACCCATGGTACACTGTCCTCACCCATGGTACACTGTCCTCACCCATGGTACACTGTCCTCACCCATGGTACACTGTCCTCACCCATGGTACACACTGTCCTCACCCATGGTACACTGTCCTCACCCATGGTACACTGTCCTCACACTGTCCTCACTGTCCTCACCCATGGTACACTGTCCTCACCCATGGTACACTGTCCTCACCCATGGTACACTCACCCATGGTACACTGTCCTCACCCATGGTACACTGTCCTCACCCATGGTACACTGTCCTCACCCATGGTACACTGTCCTCACCCATGGTACACTGTCCTCACCCATGGTACACTGTCCTCACCCATGGTACACTGTCCTCACCCATGGTACACTGTCCTCACCCATGGTACACTGTCCTCACCCATGGTACACTGTCCTCACCCATGGTACACTGTCCTCACCCATGGTACACTGTCCTCACCCATGGTACACTGTCCTCACCCATGGTACACTGTCCTCACCCATGGTACACTGTCCTCACCCATGGTACACTGTCCTCACCCATGGTACACTGTCCTCACCCATGGTACACTGTCCTCACCCATGGTACACTGTCCTCACCCATGGTACACTGTCCTCACCCATGTCCTCACCCATGTACACTGTCCTCACCCATGGTACACTGTCCTCACCCATGGTACACTGTCCTCACCCATGGTACACTGTCCTCACCCATGGTACACTGTCCTCACCCATGGTACACTGTCCTCACCCATGGTACACCTCACCCATCCTCACCCTCACCCATGGTACACTGTCCTCACCCATGGTACACTGTCCTCACCCATGGTACACTGTCCTCACCCATGGTACCCTCATGGTACACTGTCCTCACCCATGGTACACTGTCCTCACCCATGGTACACTGTCACCCATGGTACACTGTCCTCACCCATGGTACACTGTCCTCACCCATGGTACCTGTCCTCATGGTACACTGTCCTCACCCATGGTACACTGTCCTCACCCATGGTACACTGTCCTCACCCATGGTACACTGTCCTCACCCATGGTACACTGTCCTCACCCATGGTACACTGTCCTCACCCATGGTACACTGTCCTCACCCATGGTACACTGTCCTCACCCATGGTACACTGTCCTCACCCATGGTACACTGTCCTCACCCATGGTACACTGGTACACTGTCCTCACCCATGGTACACTGTCCTCACCCATGGTACACTGTCCTCACCCATGGTACACTGTCCCCATGGTACACCCTCACCCATGGTACACTGTCCTCACCCATGTCCACTGTCCTCACCCATGGTACACTGTCCTCACCCATGGTACACTGTCCTCACCCATGGTACACTGTCCTCACCCATGGTACACTGTCCTCACCCACTGGGTACACTGTCCTCACCCATGGTACACTGTCCTCACCCATGGTACACTGTCCTCACCCATGGTACACTGTCCTCACTGTCCTCACCCATGGTACCATGGTACACTGTCCTCACCCATGGTACACTGTCCTCACCCACTGTCCTCACCCATGTACACTGTCCTCACCCATGGTACACTGTCCTCACCCATGGTACACTGTCCTCACCCATGGTCCTGTCCTCACCCACTGGGTACACTGTCCTCACCCATGGTACACTGTCCTCACCCATGGTACACTGTCCTCACCCATGGTACACTGTCCTCACCCATGGTACACTGTCCTCACCCATGGTACACTGTCCTCACCCATGGTACACTGTCCTCACCCATGGTACACTGTCCTCACCCATGGTACACTGTCCTCACCCATGGTACACTGTCCTCACCCATGGTACACTGTCCTCACCCATGGTACACTGTCCTTACCCATGGAACACGGTCTTCACCCATGGTACACTGTTCTCACCTCATGGTACACTGTCCTCAACCATGGTACACTGTCCTCACCAATGGTACACCGTCCTCTCCCATGGTACACAGTCCTCACCCATGGTACAGTGTCGCCACCCATGGTACACTGTCCTCACCCATGGTACACTGTCCTCACAAATGGTACACTGTCCTCACCCATGGTACTCTGTCCTCACCCATGATACACTGTCCTCACTCATGGTACACTGTCCTCACCAATAGTACACTGTCCTCATCCATGGTACACTGTCCTCACCCATGGTACACTGTCCTCACCCATGGTACACTGTCCTCACCCATGGTACACTGTCCTCACCCATGGTACACTGTCCTCACCCATGGTACACTGTCCTCACCCATGGTACACTGTCCTCACCCATGGTACACTGGTACCTGTCCTCACCCATGGTACACTGTCCTCACCCATGGTACACTGTCCTCACCCATGGTACACTGTCCTCACCCATGGTACACTGTCCTCACCCATGGTACACTGTCCTCACCCATGGTACACTGTCCTCACCCATGGTACACTGTCCTCACCCATGGTACACTGTCCTCACCCATGGTACACTGTCCTCACCCATGGTACACTGTCCTCACCCATGGTACACTGTCCTCACCCATGGTACACTGTCCTCACCCATGGTACACTGTCCTCACCCATGGTACACTGTCCTCACCCATGGTACACTGTCCTCACCCATGGTACACTGTCCTCACCCATGGTACACTGTCCTCACCCATGGTACACTGTCCTCACCCATGGTACACTGTCCTCACCCATGGTACACTGTCCTCACCCATGGTACACTGTCCTCACCCATGGTACACTGTCCTCACCCATGGTACACTGTCCTCACCCATGGTACACTGTCCTCACCCATGGTACACTGTCCTCACCCATGGTACACTGTCCTCACCCATGGTACACTGTCCTCACCCATGGTACACTGTCCTCACCCATGGTACACTGTCCTCACCCATGGTACACTGTCCTCACCCATGGTACACTGTCCTCACCCATGGTACACTGTCCTCACCCATGGTACACTGTCCTCACCCATGGTACACCCATGTCCTCACCCATGGTACACTGTCCTCACCCATGGTACACTGTCCTCACCCATGGTACACTGTCCTCACCCATGGTACACTCCTCCCATGGTACACTGTCCTCACCCATGGTACCTCACCCATGGTACACTGTCCTCACCCATGGTACACTGTCCTCACCACATGGTACACCTGTCCTGGTACACTGTCCTCACCCATGGTACACTGTCCTCACCCATGGTACACTGTCCTCACCCATGGTACACTGTCCTCACCCATGGTACACTCACCCATGGTACACTGTCCTCACCCATGGTACACTGTCCTCACCCATGGTACACTGTCCTCACCCATGGTACACTGTCCTCACCCATGGTACACTGTCCTCACCCATGGTACACTGTCCTCACCCATGGTACACTGTCCTCACCCATGGTACACTGTCCTCACCCATGGTACACTGTCCTCACCTCATGGTACACTGTCCTCACCCATGGTACACTGTCCTCACCCATGGTACACTGTCCTCACCCATGGTACACTGTCCTCACCCATGGTACACTGTCCTCACCCATGGTACACTGTCCTCACCCATGGTACACTGTCCTCACCCATGGTACACTGTCCTCACCCATGGTACACTGTCCTCACCCATGGTACACTGTCCTCACCCATGGTACACTGTCCTCACCCATGGTACACTGTCCTCACCCATGGTACACTGTCCTCACCCATGGTACACTGTCCTCACCCATGGTACACTGTCCTCACCCATGGTACACTGTCCTCCTCACCATGGTACACTGTCCTCACCCATGGTACACTGTCCTCACCCATGGTACACTGTCCTCACCCATGGTACACTGTCCTCACCCATGGTACACTGTCCTCACCCATGGTACACTGTCCTCACCCATGGTACACTGTCCTCACCCATGGTACACTGTCCTCACCCATGGTACACTGTCCTCACCCATGGTACACTGTCCTCACCCATGGTACACTGTCCTCACACTGTCCTCATGGTACACTGTCCTCACCCATGGTACACTGTCCTCACCCATGGTACACTGTCCTCACCCATGGTACACTGTCCTCACCCATGGTACACTGTCCTCACCCATGGTACACTGTCCTCACCCATGGTACACTGTCCTCACCCATGGTACACTGTCCTCACCCATGGTACACTGTCCTCACCCATGGTACACTGTCCTCACCCATGGTACACTGTCCTCACCCATGGTACACTGTCCTCACCCATGGTACACTGTCCTCACCCATGGTACACTGTCCTCACCCATGGTACACTGTCCTCACCCATGGTACACTGTCCTCACCCATGGTACACTGTCCTCACCCATGGTACACTGTCCTCACCCATGGTACACTGTCCTCACCCATGGTACACTGTCCTCACACTGTCCTCACCCATGGTACACTGTCCTCACCCATGGTACACTGTCCTCACCCATGGTACACTGTCCTCACCCATGGTACACTGGTCACTCACCCATGGTACACTGTCCTCACCCATGGTACACTGTCCTCACCCATGGTACACTGTCCTCACCATGGTACACTGTCCTACACACTGTCCTCACCCATGGTACACTGTCCTCACCCATGGTACACTGTCCTCACCCATGGTACACTGTCCTCACCCATGGTACACTGTCCTCACCCATGGTACACTGTCCTCACCCATGGTACACTGTCCTCACCCATGGTACACTGTCCTCACCCATGGTACACTGTCCTCACCACATGGTACACTCCTCACCCATGGTACCCTCACCCATGGTACACTGTCCTCACCCATGGTACACTGTCCTCACCCATGGTACACTGTCCTCACCCATGGTACACACCTCACCCATGGTACACTGGTCCTCACCCTCATGGTACACTGTCCTCACCCATGGTACACTGTCCTCACCCATGGTACACTGTCCTCACCCATGGTACACTGTCCTCACCCATGGTACACTGTCCTCACCCATGGTACACTGTCCTCACCCATGGTACACTGTCCTCACCCATGGTACACTGTCCTCACCCCTCACCCATGGTACACTGTCCTCACCCATGGTACACTGTCCTCACCCATGGTACACTGTCCTCACCCATGGTACACTGTCCTCACCCATGGTACACTGTCCTCACCCATGGTACATGGTACACTGTCCTCACCCATGGTACACTGTCCTCACCCATGGTACACTGTCCTCACCCATGGTACACTGTCCTCACCCATGGTACACTGTCCTCACCCATGGTACACTGTCCTCACCCATGGTACACTGTCCTCACCCATGGTACACTGTCCTCACCCATGGTACACTGTCCTCACCCATGGTACACTCACCCATGGTACACTCCTCACCTCACCCATGGTACACTGTCCTCACCCATGGTACACTGTCCTCACCACTGTCCTCATGGTACACTGTCCTCACCCATGGTACACTGTCCTCACCCATGGTACACTGTCCTCACCCATACACTGTACACCCATGGTACACTCCTCACCCATGGTACACTGTCCTCACCCATGGTACACTGTCCTCCTCACCCATGGTACACTGTCCTCTCACCCATGGTACACTGTCCTCACCCATGGTACACTGTCCTCACCCATGGTACACTGTCCTCACCCATGGTACACTGTCCTCACCATGGTACACACCCATGGTACACTGGTACACTGTCCTCACCCATGGTACACCCTCACCCATGGTACACTGTCCTCACCCTCACCCATGGTACACTGTCCTCACCCATGGTACACCCCTCACCCATGGTACACTGTCCTCACCCATGGTACACTGTCCTCACCCATGGTACACTGTCCTCACCCATGGTACACTGTCCTCACCCATGGTACACTGTCCTCACCCATGGTACACTGTCCTCACCCATGGTACACTGTCCTCACCCATGGTACACTGTCCTCGCCCATGGTACACTGTCCTCTCCCATGGTACACTGTCCTCACCCATGGTACACTGTCCTCACCCATGGTACACTGTCCTCACCCATGGTACACTGTCCTCACCCATGGTACACTGTCCTCACCCCCATGGTACACTGTCCTCATCCATGGTACACTGTCCTCACCCATGGTACACTGTCCTCACCCATGGTACACTGTCCTCACCCATGGTACACTGTCCTCACCCATGGTACACTGTCCTCACCCATGGTACACTGTCCTCACCCATGGTACACTGTCCTCACCCATGGTACACTGTCCTCACCCATGGTACACTGTCCTCTGTCCTCATGGTACACGGTCCTCACCCATGGTACACTGTCCTCACCCATGGTACACTGTCCTCACCCACTGTCCTCACCCATGGTACACTGTCCTCACCCATGGTACACTGTCCTCACCCATGGTACACTGTCCTCACCCATGGTACACTGTCCTCACCCATGGTACACTGTCCTCACCCATCACCCTCACCCATGGTACACTGTCCTCACCCATGGTACACGGTCCTCACCCATGGTACACTGTCACTGGTACCTCACCCATGGTACATGGGTACACTGTCCTCACCCATGGTACACTGTCCTCACCCATGGTACACTGTCCTCACCCATGGTACACTGTCCTCACCAATGGTACACTGTCCTCACCCATGGTACACTGTCCTCACCCATGGTACACAGTACCCACCCATGGTACACTGTCCTCACCCATGGTACACTGTCATCACCCATGGTACACTGTCCTCACCCATGGTACACTGTCCTCACCCATGGTACACGGTCCTCACCCATGGTACACTGTCCTCACCCATGGTACACTGTCCTCACCAATGGTACACTGTCCTCACCCATGGTACACAGTACCCACCCATGGTACACTGTCCTCACCCATGGTACACTGTCCTCACCCATGGTACACTGTCCTCACCCATGGTACACTGTCCTCACCAATGGTACACTGTCCTCACCCATGGTACACGGTCCTCACCCATGGTACACTGTCCTCACCCATGGTACACTGTCCTCACCCATGGTACACTGTCCTCACCCATGGTACACAGTCCTCACCCATGTTACACTGTCCTCACCCATGGTACACTGTCCTCACCCATGGTACACTGTCCTCACCCATGGTACACTGTCCTCACCCATGGTACACTGTCCTCACGCATGGTACACTGTCCTCACCCATGGTACACTGTCCTCACCCATGGTACACGGTCCTCACCAGCACGCTGCGCTCACCTGTGGTCCTGGGTTCACCCATGGTACACTGTCCTCACCCATAGGTACACTGTCCTCAGCCATGGTACACTGTCCTCACCCATGGTACACTGTCCTCACCGATGGTACACGGTCCGCACCCCATGGTAAAAGCCCCGAAATCATCTCAAGATCTCAAGATGGTACACTGTCCTCACCCATAGTACACGGTCCTCACCCATGGTACACTGTCCTCACCCATGGTACACTGTCCTCACCCATGGAACACGGTCCTCACCCATGGTACACTGTCCTCACCCATGGTACACGCTCCTCACCCATGGTACACTGTCCTCACCCATGGTACACTGTCCTCACCCATGGTACACTGTCCTCACCCATGGTACACTGTCCTCACCCATGGTACACTGTCCTCACCCATGGTACCTCACCCATGGTACACTGTCCTCACCCATGGTACATGTCCTCACCCATGGTATGGTACACTGTCCTCACCCATGGTACACACTGTCCTCACCCATGGTACACTGTCCTCACCCATGGTACACTGTCCTCACCCATGGTACACTGTCCTCACCCATGGTACACTGTCCTCACCAATGGAACACGGTCCTCACCCCATGGTACACTGTCCTCACTCATGGAACACGGTCCTCACCCCATGGTACACTCCCTCACCTCATGGTACACTGTTCTCACCCATGGTACACTGTCCTCACCCATGGTACACTGTCCTCACCCATGGTACACTGTCCTCACCCATGGTACACTGCCCTCACTCATGGTACACTGTCCTCACCCATGGTACACTGTCCTCACCCATGGTACACTGTACCTCACCCATGGTACACTGTCCTCACTCATGGTACACGGTCCTCACCCATGGTACACTGTCCTCACCCATGGTACACTGTCCTCACCAATGGTACACTGTCCTCACCCATGGTACACTGTCCTCACCCATGGTACACTGTCCTCACCCATGGTACACTGTCCTCACCCATGGTACACTGTCCTCACCCATGGTACACTGTCCTCACCCATGGTACACTGTCCTCACCCATGGTACACTGTCCTCACCCATGGTACACTGTCCTCACCCATGGTACACTGTCCTCACCCATGGTACACTGTCCTCACCCATGGTACACTGTCCTCACCCATGGTACACTGTCCTCACCCATGGTACACTGTCCTCACCCATGGTACACTGTCCTCACCCATGGTACACTGTCCTCACCCATGGTACACTGTCCTCACCCATGGTACACTGTCCTCACCCATGGTACACTGTCCTCACCCATGGTACACTGTCCTCACCCATGGTACACTGTCCTCACCCATGGTACCCATGGTACACTGTCCTCACCCATGGTACACTGTCCTCACCCATGGTACACTGTCCTCACCCATGGTACACTGTCCTCACCCATGGTACACTGTCCTCACCCATGGTACACTGTCCTCACCCATGGTACACTGTCCTCACCCATGGTACACTGTCCTCACCCATGGTACACTGTCCTCACCCATGGTACACTGTCCTCACCCACACTGTCCTCACCCATGGTACACTGTCCTCACCCATGGTACACTGTCCTCACCCATGGTACACTGTCCTCACCCATGGTACACCCTCATGGTACACTGTCCTCACCCATGGTACACTGTCCTCACCCATGGTACACTGTCCTCACCCATGGTACACTGTCCTCACCCATGGTACACTGTCCTCACCCATGGTACACTGTCCTCACCCATGGTACACTGTCCTACACACTGTCCTCACCCCATGGTACACTGTCCTCACCCATGGTACACTGTCCTCACCATGTCCTCACCCATGGTACACTGTCCTCACCCATGGTACACTGTCCTCACCCATGGTACACTGTCCTCACCCATGGTACACTGTCCTCACCCATGGTACACTGTCCTCACCCATGGTACACTGTCCTCACCCATGGTACACTGTCCTCACCCATGGTACACTGTCCTCACCCATGGTACACTGTCCTCACCCATGGTACACTGTCCTCACCAATGGTACACTGTCCTCACCCATGGTACACTGTCCTCACCCATGGTACACTGTCCTCACCCATGGTACACTGTCCTCACCCATGGTACACTGTCCTCACCCATGGTACCGGTCCTCCAAGCGGACAGCACGCTGCGCTGGTACACTGTCCTGGGCACCCCATGGTACGACTGTCCTCAACAATGGGCAGAGTTTCTCACCCTATGTACACTGTCCTCACCCATGGTCACGGGCTGTCCTCACCCATGGTACACTGTCCTCACATTAATGGTACACTGTCCTCACCCATGGTACACTGTCCTCACCCATGGTACACTGTCCTCACCCATGGTCACTGTCCTCACCCACGGTACACTGTCCTCACCCATGGTACACTGTCCTCACCCATGGTACACTGTCCTCACCCATGGTACACCTCACCATGGTACACTGTACTCACCCATGGTACACTGTCCTCTCCCATGGTACACTGTCCTCACCCATGGTACACTGTCCCCAACCTATGGTACACTGTCCTCACCAATGGTACACTCTCCTCACCCACGGTACACTGTCCTCACCCATGGTACACTGTCCTCACCCATGGTACACTGTCCTCACCAATGGTACACAGTCCTCACCCATAGTACACAGTCCTCACCTATGGTACACTCTCCTCACCCATGGTACACTGTCCTCAAACATAGTACACGATCCTCACCCACGGTACACTGTCCTCACCCATAGTACACGGTCCTCACCCATGGTACACTGTCCTCACCAATGGTACACTGTCCTCACCTATGGTACACTGTCCTCACCCATGGTACACTGTCCTCACCCATGGTACACTGTCCTCACCCATGGTACACTGTCCTCACCCATGGTACACTGTCCTCACCCATGGTACACTGTCCTCACCCATGGTACACTGTCCTCACCCATGGTACACTGTCCTCACCCATGGTACACTGTCCTCACCCATGTCCTCACCCATGGTACACTGTCCTCACCCATGGTACACCGTCCTCACCCATGGTACACTGTCCTCACTCATGGTACACTGTCTTCACCCATGGTACACTGTCCTCACCCATGGTACATTGTCCTCAATCATGGTACACTGTACTCACCCATGGTACACTGTCCTCACCCATGGTACACGGTCCTCACCCATGGTACACTGTCCCCAACCCATGGTACACTGTCCTCACCCATGGTACACTGTCCTCACCCATAGTACAATGTCCTCACGCATGGTACAATGTCCTCGCCAATGGTACACGGTCCTCACCCATGGTACACTGTCCTCACCCATGGTACAATGTCCTCACCCATGGTACACTGTCCTCACCCATAGTACACGGTCCTCACCCATGGAACACTGTCCTCACCCATGGTACACTGTCCTCACCCATGGTACACTGTCCTCACCCATGGTACACTGTCCTCACCCATGGAACACGGTCCTCACCCCATGGTACACTGCCCTCACCTCATGGTACACTGGCCTCACCCATGGTACACTGTCCTCACCCTTGGTACACTGTCCTCACCCATGGTACACTGTCCTCACTCATGGTACACTGTCCTCACCCATGGTACACTGTCCTCACCCATGGTACATTGTCCTCACCCATGGTACACTGTACTCACCCATGGTACACTGTCCTCACCCATGGTACACTGTCCTCACCCATGGTACACTTTCCGCACCCCATGGTACACTGTCCTCACCAATGGTACACTCTCCTCACCCATAGTACACTGTCCTCACCCATGGTACACTGTCCTCACCAATGGTACACAGTCCTCACAAATTGTACACGGGCCCCACCCCATGGTATACTGTCCTCACCCATGGCATACTGTCCTCACCCATGGTATACTGTCCTCACCCCATGGTACACTGTCCTCATCAATGGTACACGGTCCTCATCCATGGTACACGGTCCTCACCCCATGGTACAATGTCCTCACACCATGGTACAATGTTCTCACCCATGGTACACTGTCCTCACCCATGGTACACTGTCCTCACCCATGGTACACTGTCCTCACCCATGGTACAATGTCCTCACCCATGGTACAATGTCCTCACCCATGGTACACTGTCCTCACCCATGGTACACTATCCTCACCCATAGTACACGGTCCTCACCCATGGTACACAATCCTCACCCATGGGAGCCGGTCGGCCAAGCGGACAGCACGCTGCGCTTGTGATCCTGTGGTCCTGGGTTCGATCCCAGGCGCCGGCGAGAAACAATGGGCAGAGTTTCTTTCACCCTATGCCCCTGTTACCTAGCAGAAAAATAGGTACCTGGGTGTTAGTCAGCTGTCACGGGCTGCTTCCTGGGGGTGGAGGCCTGGTCGAGGACCCATCCGCGGGGACATTAAAAGCCCCGAAATCATCTCAAGATCTCAAGATGGTACACTGTCCTCACCCATAGTACACGGTCCTCACCCATGGAACACTGTCCTCACCCACGGTACACTGTCCTCACCCATAGTACACGGTCCTCACCCATGGTACACTGTCCTCACCCATGGAACACGGTCCTCACCCCTTGGTACACTGTCCTCACCTCATGGTACACTGTCCTCAACCATGGTACACTGTCCTCACCCATGGTACACGGTCCTCTCCCATGGTACAAAGTCCTCACCCATGGTACACTGTCCTCACCCATGGTACACTGTCCTCACCCATGGTACTCTGTCCTCACTCATGGTACGCTGTCCTCACCAATGGTTCACTGTCCTCACCCATGGTACACTGTCCTCACCCATGATACACTGTCCTCACCCATGGTACACTGTCCTCACCAATGGTACACTGTCCTCATCCATGGTACACTGTCCTCACCCATGGTACACTGTCCTCACCCATGGTACATTATCCTCACCCATGGTATACTGTCCTCACCCCATGGTACACTGACCTCACCCATGGTACACTGTCCTCACCCATGGTACACTGTCCTCACCCATGGTACACTGTCCTCACCCATGGTACACTGTCCTCACCCATGGTACACTGTCCTCACCCATGGTACACTGTCCTCACCCATGGTACACTGTCCTCACCCATGGTACACTATCCTCACCCATGGTACACTGTCCTCACCATGGTACACTGTCCTCACCAATGGTACACTGTCCTCACCCATGGTACACTGTCCTCACCCATGGTACACTGTCCTCACTCATGGTACACTGTCCTCACCAATGGTACACTGTCCTCACCCATGGTACACTGTCCTCACCCATGGTACACTGTCCTCACCCATGGTACACTGTCCTCACCCATGGTACACTGTCCTCACCCATGGTACACTGTCCTCACCCATGGTACACTGTCCTCACCCATGGTACACTGTCCTCACCCATGGTACACTGTCCTCACCCATGGTACACTGTCCTCACCCATGGTACACTGTCCTCACCCATGGTACACTGTCCTCACCCATGGTACACTGTCCTCACCCATGGTACACTGTCCTCACCCATGGTACACTGTCCTCACCCATGGTACACTGTCCTCACCTATGGTACACTGTCCTCACCCATGGTACACTGTCCTCACCCATGGTACACTGTCCTCACCCATGGTACACTGTCCTCACTCATGGTACACTGTCCTCACCCATGGTACACTGTCCTCACCCATGGTACACTGTCCTCACCCATGGTACACTGTCCTCACCCATGGTACACTGTCCTCACCCATGGTACACTGTCCTCACCCATGGTACATTGTCCTCACCCATGGTACACTGTCCTCACCCATGGTACACTGTCCTCACCCATGGTACACTGTCCTCACCCATGGTACACTGTCCTCACCCATGGTACACTGTCCTCACCCATGGTACATTGTCCTCACCATGGTACACTGTACTCACCCATGGTACACTGTCCTCACCCATGGTACACTGTCCTCACCCATGGTACACTGTCCCCACCCCATGGTACACTGTCCTCACCAATGGTACACTCTCCTCACCCATGGTACACTGTCCTCACCCATGGTACACTGTCCTCACCCATGGTACACTGTCCTCACCAATGGTACACAGTCCTCACCCATAGTACACAGTCCTCACCTATGGTACACTCTGGTACTCACCCATGGTACACTGTCCTCACCCATGGTACACTGTCCTCACCCATGGTACACTGTCCTCACCCACGGTACACTGTCCTCACCCATGGTACACTGTCCTCACCCATGGTACACTGTCCTCACCCATGGTACACTGTCCTCACCCATGGTACACTGTCCTCACCCATGGTACACTGTCCTCACCCATGGTACACTGTCCTCACCCATGGTACACTGTCCTCACCCATGGTACACTGTCCTCACCCATGGTACACTGTCCTCACCCATGGTACACTGTCCTCACCCATGGTACACTGTCCTCACCCATGGTACACTGTCCTCACCCATGGTACCCATGGTACACTGTCCTCACCCATGGTACACTGTCCTCATGGTACACTGTCCTCATGGTACACTGTCCTCACCCATGGTACACTGTCCTCACCCATGGTACACTGTCCTCACCCACCCATGGTACACTGTCCTCACCCATGGTACACTGTCCTCCCCCATGGTACACTGTCCTCACCCATGGTACACTGTCCTCAACCCATGGTACACTGTCCTCACCAATGGTACACTGTCCTCACCCATGGTACACTGTCCTCACCCATGGTACACTGTCCTCACCCATGGTACACTGTCCTCACCAATGGTACACAGTCCTCACCCATAGTACACAGTCCTCACCTATGGTACACTCTCCTCACCCATGGTACACTGTCCTCACCCATGGTACACGGTCCTCACCCATGGTACACTGTCCTCACCCTCGGTACACTGTCCTCACCCATGGTACACTGTCCTCACCCATAGTACACGGTCCTCACCTATGGTACACTGTCCTCACCAATGGTACACTGTCCTCACCTATGGTACACTGTCCTTACCCATGGTACACTGTCCTCACCCATGGTACACTGTCCTCACCCATGGTACACTGTCCTCACTCATGGTACACTGTCCTCACCCATGGTACACTGTCCTCACCCATGGTACATTGTCCTCACCCATGGTACACTGTCCTCACCCATGGTACACCGTCCTCACCCATGGTACACTGTCCTCACTCATGGTACACTGTCCACACCTATGGTACACTGTCCTCACCCATGGTACATTGTCCTCACCCATAGTACACTGTACTCACCCATGGTACACTGTCCTCACCCATGGTACACTGTCCTCACCCATGGTACACTGTCCCCACCCATGGTACACTGTCCTCACCAATGGTACACTCTCCTCACCCATGGTACACTGTCCTCACCCATGGTACACTGTCCTCACCAATGGTACACAGTCCTCACCAATGGTACACGGTCCCCACCCCATGGTATACTGTCCTTTCCCATGGCATACTGTCCACTCCCATGGTATACTGTCCTCACCCCATGGTACACTGTCCTCATCCATGGTACACGGTCCTCTTCTATGGTACACGGTCCTCACCCCATGGTACACTGTCCTCACCCATGGTACAATGTCCTCACCCATGGTACACTGTCCTCACCCATAGTACACGGTCCTCACCCATGGAACACTGTCCTCACCAATGGAACACTGTCCTCACCCATAGTACACGGTCCTCACCCATGGTACACTGTCCTCACCCATGGAACACGGTCCTTACCCAATGGTACACTGCCCTCACCTCATGGTACACTGGCCTCACCCATGGTACACTGTCCTCACCCTTGGTACACTGTCCTCACCCATGGTACACTGTCCTCACTCATGGTACACTTTCCTCACCCATGGTACACTGTCCTCACCCATGGTACATTGTCCTCACCCATGGTACACTGTACTCACCCATGGTACACTGTCCTCACCCATGGTACACTGTCCTCACCCATGGTACACTTTCCGCACCCCATGGTACACTGTCCTCACCAATGGTACACTCTCCTCACCCATAGTACACTGTCCTCACCCATGGTACACTGTCCTCACCAATGGTACACAGTCCTCACAAATTGTACACGGGCCCCACCCCATGGTATACTGTCCTCACCCATGGCATACTGTCCTCACCCATGGTATACTGTCCTCATCCCATGGTACACTGTCCTCATCCATGGTACACGGTCCTCACCCCATGGTACACGGTCCTCACCCATGGTACACTGTCCTCACCCATGGTACACTGTCCTCACCCATGGTACACTGTCCTCACCCATGGTACACTGTCCTCACCCATGGTACACTGTCCTCACCCATAGTACACGGTCCTCACCCATGGTACACTATCCTCACCCATGGGAGCCGGTCGGCCAAGCGGACAGCACGCTGCGCTTGTGATCCTGTGGTCCTGGGTTCGATCCCAGGCGCCGGCGAGAAACAATGGGCAGAGTTTCTTTCACCCTATGGCCCTGTTACCTAGCAGAAAAATAGGTACCTGGGTGTTAGTCAGCTGTCACGGGCTGCTTCCTGGGGGTGGAGGCCTGGTCGAGGACCCGGCCGCGGGGACATTAAAAGCCCCGAAATCATCTCAAGATCTCAAGATGGTACACTGTCCTCACCCATAGTACACGGTCCTCACCCATGGAACACTGTCCACACCCACGGTACACTGTCCTCACCCAGAGTACACGGTCCTCACCCATGGTACACTGTCCTCACCCATGGAACACGATCCTCACCCTTTGGTACACTGTCCTCACCTCATGGTACACTGTCCTCAACCATGGTACACTGTCCTCACCCATGGTACACGGTCCTCTCCCATGGTACAAAGTCCTCACCTTTGGTACACTGTCCTCACCCATGGTACACTTTCCTCACCCATGGTACTCTGTCCTCACTCATGGTACGCTGTCCTCACCAATGGCTCACTGTCCTCACCCATGGTACACTGTCCTCAACCATGATACACTGTCCTCACTCATGGTACACTGTCCTCACCAATGGTACACTGTCCTCATCCATGGTACACTGTCCTCACCCATGGTACACTGTCCTCACCCATGGTACATTATCCTCACCCATGGTATACTGTCCTCACCCCATGGTACACTGTCCTCACCCATGGTACACTGTCCTCACCCATGGTACACTGTCCTCACCCATGGTACACTGTCCTCACCCATGGTACACTGTCCTCACCCATGGTACACCGTCCTCACCCATAATACACTGTCCTCACTCATGGTACACTGTCCTCACCCATGGTACACTGTCCTCACCCATGGTACATTGTCCTCCCATGGTACACTGTACTCACCCATGGTACACTGTCCTCTCCCATGGTACACTGTCCTCACCCATGGTACACTGTCCCCAACCTATGGTACACTGTCCTCACCAATGGTACACTCTTCTCACCCACGGTACACTGTCCTCACCCATGGTACACTGTCCTCACCCATGGTACACTGTCCTCACCAATGGTACACAGTCCTCACCCATAGTACACAGTCCTCACCTATGGTACACTCTCCTCACCCATGGTACACTGTCCTCAAACATAGTACACGATCCTCACCCATGGAACACTGTCCTCACCCACGGTACACTGTCCTCACCCACGGTACACTGTCCTCACCCATAGTACACGGTCCTCACCCATGGTACACTGTCCTCACCAATGGTACACTGTCCTCACCTATGGTACACTGTCCTTACCCATGGTACACTGTCCTTACCCATGGTACACTGTCCTCACCCATGGTACGCTGTCCTCACTCATGGTACACTGTCCTCACCCATGGTACACTGTCCTCACCCATGGTACATTATCCTCACCCATGGTATACTGTCCTCACCCCATGGTACACTGTCCTCACCCATGGTACCCCTCATGGTACACTGTCCTCACCCATGGTACACTGTCCTCACCCATGGTACAGGATCTGAGAGGCGCCAGTTGTCTGCCTGAGATCTCACACCTCTAACCGTTAATGACCCCAAGTGACCTGAGGTCAGATCATGATAATTTCACCTTGCTTCCGCTAAGCGTATAATTGGAGCCGGGTAGCCTTCAAACATGCCGACGTTTAAGGAGTGGCTTGGTAGTGCCGGAGGCTATCTACTTGTGGGCGGAGTTAGCTACTAGGTTCCCCAATATAAACTCGGAGAGCTATCCAGCATGAAGCATTGACAGACAGAACAGCATCAAGAGAAGAGCAGACGAGAGCAGAGACGACGTCCCTAGCAGGGAGGCTGTCGGCCGGCAAGGGCGGGAGTCTCTGTCAACTACAGACCCCCCCCCCCCCCCCCTCTATTCAACTTAGACTCAGTCCTCGGTGAGTGAACATTAAGGTGACTTGTCGTGTTTTACAAGTGTTGTGTGACGATCAGGGGCAGTCAAGTTGTAGGGTTCTCGAATTCTTGGATGATGACTCTCTTTAACATTTTAATTGGATTGCTTATATTATGATACTTCATGTGAAATATAATTATGAATTTATTATTTAAATTGTGTTTAACTTTGTGCCCTAGAGCTTTGAGATGAGGATTTGAGAAAGCCTCAGTGGTTACTGGGTTCATGATATAAATGAGTACATGTTTGGAGTTGATACATGGTACAGAGGGAACATACTAATAATGAACTCATGATAACATCCTTTGAGAATTTTGTGATACAGGCAAGTTCCATTCCTTGTCTTGTATGTAATGATCATGAATGGATGGTGGCAGCATTTCGTCTTCTACTATCAACACGTCTACTTTCTACTTTTCTACTTCTACCTATCTACACCTCTCCCTCCACCCTTCTCTAAACTCTCACTTTCAACTAATGACCCTCCTCGCTCCTCCCACCTCTCTACCTCTCACCCCAAACCCTCACTAATTACTTCACTTTTCATTTCTTTCCTTTCGTTTTCTCTTATACGTTTGTGGCAATGATTCTGTATTCTAGAGTTCTCTCTAGAGTTTCGGGTAACTGATCAAGTGACGGCGCCTTGTAGTCTTAGCACCTAGGTAGTCGAATACCTAGGTTACAAGGTGTTGAACGAGAGAGGTTGCCTTAGGAACTCTGGAGGGTGCTCTAGAATAGTTAGCTAACTGGGGACGGGATAACGGACTAGAGAGAGCTGTTTCCCCCGGCCTCGTTAGTTAACTGGGGGGTGGAATAATGGACAAGATAGAGTTATTTCCCCCACCCCCCGTTACAATGTTGGCAGCGGTGTTGAACAATGTTGTAGGTAGTTGGTGTTATTTGAACATTGTTCAGTCCCACGTGTCTTTTGCCGCTCAGGCGCTATCAGGGAGATCTTGACAGGTGTTTTACTTTCGCGATTTAGCGAGCTTTGTTCAGGTTAGGAGATGGTGATTCTCTGGTGTTGTGTTTAGTGATTTTGTGAGTTTTGTGGTGTTCAGGGAATGTTCACCAGAACTTGCGTGTGTAGTGTTTTATGCTAGTGATAAGATTTGGTGATTTTGGGAACTTAGCGGTGTTGGTAGTGCAGGTCAGCTGAGTGTGACAGGTGACCTCGCATGTCCCACGGGGACACCCAGCCACCGCTGGTCTCCAGGTCAGTGGGGAGTGGCAGGTGTAGTTCTTAAATAGATTTTAAGTAGTTTTTAGTGGTTCTGCTCAGATTATTGCGATCGACTGTTTTACTCCATTTGAACGCAATAACCCGAGGTGTACTGGTCTTGTACAGCATGCTAGGGGGAGCCTTAGTATGTCAGTAGACTTCACGTTGGGGACGCTCGACGTTAGATAGTCTGGTCACAGGGGTGGCAACAGTTTGGAGTTGTTGACCGGCGGAGATGCTAGGGAGACACTCTGGGTCACGTAGGTGGCTGTAGGTTAAGGGTGGGAGTAACGGCGGTTTATGTACTTAAGATTAGGAACGGTACAGTTAAGTTTAGGCTAGTGTTTTGTCTATTAGTTTTTATTTTTTTTGTGTGACAAGTTAAAAGTAGTGATGACCTTATTCTCTCTTCTCTAACTTTACTCTGTTACTGTTTTATGTTCCACCAAGTCAATATCATTCAGAGTTAATTGGATTATTAAAATTTAAGTGTAGTTGTTGCCAGGAGGAGAGCTTATAATTGGACTGTGTGAACCCTATACAAACTACAGGGTCACACAACAAGATGGAACACGGGTATTGTTGCCTTTCTGTTCACCCACAGGTGGGAGCCAGAAGAGAGGAGAGACGCACATACAAAAGAGGGAGACGGCTGCTGTGTACCATACTCACGGGCGTTTATCACCACCACCACGACCAGCCCACTACCTGGAGGTCATGGCTCCACCACCATCACCACCCCAGGGGACCCCAAGAGGCAGCCCTCTCGGTCAGTCAACATTGGTCTACCCAGTGGACCCCAGGACGGACGGACCCCAGTGGACCCCAGGTCGTTCTGCAGACGACCCCAGACGACCCAGTAAAGATGGAAGAGGAACAACAACGATTCCAGTCTGTCCCACCAACACCGGTCTGCCCAGGATGGACCCCAGGACGGACGGACCCCAGTGGACCCCAGGTCGCTTGTCTAAGACCCATGGGAGGAGGAAGAGAGAAGAAAGAAGAGAGAAGAAAGAAGAGAGAAGAAGGAAGAGAGAAGAAAGAAGAGAGAAGAAAGAAGAAAGAAGAAAGAAGAAAGAAGAGAGAAGAAATAGAGAGAAGAAAGAAGAGAAGATAAGACAAGCTGAGTGAGACATGATACCTAGTGTCCCTTGCTGGTGTCAGCATCATTGCATGGAGCGTAATTGCAAGACAGGATCGTTTGCCTTGACTGGCCGCCCCTCCTGCAAGCAGGTAGCTCTGTTGAGTGATTCTTCCTGTGTCATGCAGACTTGATGTGGCTGTCAGAAGTAGCTCTCTGAAGGAGGCGTGCTGGAGCAACAGGGAGGAAGAAGAGTAGGATGGGATTTCTACTGTTGGCAACTATATGAAGGTCTCGAAACTTGTAGTCCCTATAGCTGTGAAGAACCCCAATATACGTCTCTCATGGTGACTGACGTAGGGCCAATTACAGATCAGCTGGGACAACCGAATTCCACGGTCCTGTGCGCAGTTCAAGTAGTAACGGCTTTCGGGTTGACCAAGTGTTGTTGTGCGTTAACGACGGAGAAGCGACGGAGGCAGTTGTGTTGAAGAAATGTGGTACAGGACTATCTACAAGACCAAGCAGTGACGTCGCCCAGCCAGAGACAATGGACGTCTGTCTATATATTTCATTTTTTAGAGTAGGATGATGTATATTTGTTTAGCTAGGATGTATTTTTTTTTTTTTTTTCGTTAATAAAGTTGTCGCACACAGCTAGCTTGCTTTAGCAGTGTTGCAAAAACTTTATTTCGGGGAGAAGGGGAGATGTAACACTGTAAAAGTGTTTGGTTTAGGTTAATACATACATACATAGAGTACATGAGTCACAGACAAGGATCTGAGAGGCGCCAGTTGTCTGCCTGAGATCTCACACCTCTAACCGTTAATGACCCCAAGTGACCTGAGGTCAGATCATGATAATTTCACCTTGCTTCCGCTAAGCGTATAATTGGAGCCGGGTAGCCTTCAAACATGCCGACGTTTAAGGAGTGGCTTGGTAGTGCCGGAGGCTATCTACTTGTGGGCGGAGTTAGCTACTAGGTTCCCCAATATAAACTCGGAGAGCTATCCAGCATGAAGCATTGACAGACAGAACAGCATCAAGAGAAGAGCAGACGAGAGCAGAGACGACGTCCCTAGCAGGGAGGCTGTCGGCCGGCAAGGGCGGGAGTCTCTGTCAACTACAGACCCCCCCCCCCCTCTCTATTCAACTTAGACTCAGTCCTCGGTGAGTGAACATTAAGGTGACTTGTCGTGTTTTACAAGTGTTGTGTGACGATCAGGGGCAGTCAAGTTGTAGGGTTCTCGAATTCTTGGATGATGACTCTCTTTAACATTTTAATTGGATTGCTTATATTATGATACTTCATGTGAAATATAATTATGAATTTATTATTTAAATTGTGTTTAACTTTGTGCCCTAGAGCTTTGAGTTGAGGATTTGAGAAAGCCTCAGTGGTTACTGGGTTCATGATATAAATGAGTACATGTTTGGAGTTGATACATGGTACAGAGGGAACATACTAATAATGAACTCATGATAACATCCTTTGAGAATTTTGTGATACAGGCAAGTTCCATTCCTTGTCTTGTATGTAATGATCATGAATGGATGGTGGCAGCATTTCGTCTTCTACTATCAACTCTTCTACTATCTACTCTTCTACTTCTACCTATCTACACCTCTCCCTCCACCCCTCTCTGAACTCTCACTTTCAACTAATGACCCTCCTCGCCCCTCCCACCTCCCTACCTCTTACCCCAAACCCTCACTAATTACTTCACTATTCATTTCTTTCCTTTCGTTTCCTCTTATACGTTTGTGGCAATGATT